>JAQIXJ010001099.1:0-23565 GCA_034700185.1 Phthiracarus laevigatus
TGTCTTCGATATGAGTACATGAGTGGATGAGTTGACAAACACCAGTATCTGTAATATATTTGTTTGCAAATCGATACCGTTTTAGCCATACTTTTTTCAACTTTTCCGATACAGACAATAAAATTAATGGCCAGTCACTGAGTAGTTCTTCAGTATTTTGATACTTCGAAGATGGCAAATATGTTGACCAATATCTTCGAAAAAATCATCACTAATCTTCTGAACTCCTTTTTCTTTATTTCTTAAAAACCACTTGAATGTGCCAAAATTAATAACTTCAATTGGTTTCCAAAGATTTTTCAAGAGCTATAATTATCTTGTCGGTCACTGTTCCGTTGAATAACGGTTTAATGGTTATATATCAATCTTTGCCACTGTTTCGAAACACCTTCTAATCTGATTTTATCCTTAAATGGCGAATATCTCACAATCTGTTCAACCATTTCTTCGCAAACATTTTCAAAAAAAACATTTGATGAATTATTTTCGTTTTCCATTTCTTTTTCGCTAAATTATATTAATCAGTCTTTAAATTAGTAAATTCCTTTTTCGTTTTATTAATAGTAAGAAACCCGCTTCGCGGGAATAAAAACAATTTTTTTTCTTTAATCCGCTCAAAACAATCAGCAATAAAAAGATTATTGCTATTATAGCCCGTATTATGTTTTATATTATGTTTTATATTGGTTATATACCTGATATTGTATACCTGTTATACTTGTATATTGTTTTATTGTTGAGTATTAAACATTTCTTGCGCTACACAATAATACTTATAAATCAAAAAACCTTTTTGATATTGTTAGGTGATAAAAGTAAAAATTTCGCTGTATTGTATTGTAGGAGACCGTAACAGAGAAAGGGAGGGAGAAATTAATTTAAATTATATAGTATATGATATGATTACAAAAATGTTAAGCAACAATAGAATTAGTGTTATAACGAAAATAATGCTATTAATTTCTAATTTCAATTACTTTTGAACATATCGATTGACTTACAGTTAATAAAATATTAGAATCAAAGTGAGTGCATTATAATGTTCATTCTTGTTTTAAAATTAATTTGAAATAATTATTGTTTGCTTTGAATAACGAGTAAGTCGGTGACAGTTTTTCGAGTGAAACTTTAATTGCTTCTTTGATTTGACATTTAAATAGTTTGATGTGTAAATATAATGAATTAAGATAGTTTCGTACGATAAGAAAATCTATACATAAATAGTTTATTACACAAATTACCTTTGAAATTATTAATATTCAATTCAATGTTTTTATGATTTCTAAAATATATATAAATTGTTTAAATCTTTGATTAAATACTCACATGCGTTGATGTGAATGAAATCAATTTCTATTAATATTTTTAAATCTTACATTCATTATAATTACAATTAATTTTAAATTTTTGTAAATAAATATTTAATATTATTTAAGATTACAGCAGAAATTGCGTTTAAGTTTTAATAAAAATTTTACTCAAACTATTATAAAAATGCTTAATAAGATATGAAAACTGTATTTGTTTGCTCTGTGTGAGTGAATTGAATTTAAAATAAATATTTGCTGTAATACCTTTAATACAATTTTTAAATATAATTAATTGTGAGCATACGATATGTCGAAATATCTAAATTACCAATTAAACATCAATTTAATCGAATTTGAGTTACATATTAAGCCTATAATGTATGTGCCTTTTCAATTCAATCGATTCCACAAACTTCATGTCACAATCATTATAATTTATATCCCATATGACGATTTATGTGAACTTTTAGGTATGATTTTTGAGTAAAACGTTTATCGCATGTTTTATAATTACATAAAAATGTTTTTTGTCTGCTATCTGTTAATGAATGAGTTTTTAGTTGGTTTTTTGAAAAAAAAACTTTTCAAACAATCTTTAAATTGACATTTATATGCTTTAATGTTCATATGAAATAATTAATGTTTTTTTAAGTTCGAAATATGCCGATATAGTCTATTACACAATTTACATCTGAAATTTTTAATATTTAAATGAAAGTTTTGGTGATCTTTTAAATTTGCTGTATAATTAAATCTATGTCCACATTTAGGCCATACACACACATATTGTCTTTCGTTTCTATGCATTGATTGATGTGATTGAAAGTGTTGCCTAATATTAGTCTTATACGCGCATTATAATTACAATTAAATCTAAACATATTATTACTTAATCTATTCTTTATTCTCATTGAATATGGATAATATTTTTTATTACACCAGTAATTTTGTATTGAATTTTTAATAAAAACTTTACCGATTTTATATTTGTTATTCAGTTCATCAAACATATTGTTACCAAACTTATGATTATATTTTTAAATATCTTCACAAAAATTTGAATTTAATAAATTTATCCTGTTTTTTATTAAATCATTAGTTTTATAGATCTTTTGCTGTATTTCACACATCTTCACAATAATTGACACTTTTTCACACACTTTTAACATATAATTATTACACAATTCTTTTATAGACATTGTATTATTTAAATGATACCACTCTATCTATAGTGATATTATGAACCAATTTCAAATGAAATATAATACATGAATAATTTTACAAATTACAAATAAAATAGGTTAAACAAATTTTCTATTTTATAATAATTACGATTT
Source organism: Phthiracarus laevigatus (assembly GCA_034700185.1). NCBI lineage: Eukaryota > Metazoa > Arthropoda > Arachnida > Sarcoptiformes > Phthiracaridae > Phthiracarus > Phthiracarus laevigatus. The sequence continues at coordinate 2,648 of JAQIXJ010001099.1, forward strand.
AACTTTATATTGAAAATATTTTCATCACAAAATATACATTTACTGTGAGCCTAAGGTTTTATGCATAACTTCAAAGTTCCCTTAGTTTTCGTTAGGTTGAAGGTCAATCAATTATTAGCTTCTGGCGATTTTAAAAAACCAGTATTCATGCGAACTGTCGCAAAATTTCACAAAAACTCTAATTATTATTCCGCGGCTATTTGTTACAAATTCCAATGAACGTTAGAATCTAATTTATAAAACTTTTCTGTAATGCGAATGTTTTACACAATTAGATGGCGCCAATGTTACTATTTCCTAATTCACTCTAAGTTACAGTGAGATAATAGATAAGTGTTTTCTCGATTCAATACATTTGACGGATTTTTATGAATCGAATCAAAGTAGTAGTTCCAGTAAATTTAAAATCGGATGGATTTATCAATATATTCGGAGAAATGCTTTTTGTTTTTCTGATACGACTGGTTCATTTCTGTACAGATTTTCAAGCATAAACTCCAAGCTTAAACTGATAGCAAGTGATAATCAACGGACAAAATTCACTAGAAATGCTCATTTTATGAAAGTACTCGCAATGTTTTCTAGTAAACCGATAAAAGATAATTTTTCATAGTTTTTCTCGATTTTCCTGCTAATAAAATGTTATTATATGGTTTTTTTCTAAGAAATATCTTCAAACACTAACCTATTTTTTACGATTACTATCTTACCAAATAAAAATCATCTTAAAATTTCTTTTTATTCCCCTATTTTGTTAGTTATATTTTTAAAACATGTATATTTAAGAAATTTATTCGTTTTCACTTTTTCTAATTAAAAGTGATTTTTGATTTTTATGATAAAAAATATAATGCAAAATTTCGTTAAATGCTAAAATTATTTAAACAAAATTATGTTTATTTACCACTGAAAAAGAATAAAATCAAAATCTAATTAAACTTTATTTCAATACTACTTATTAAAAGAATGTTTAAAATACATTTCTTAGATTTATGAATTTAGATTTTATATTTAACAAAATAAATTTGGTTTTCTAAAAAGGTAAGTTTCCATCCAAATTTAGAATATTTTTGAAATATATCTATATATAAATTTATCTCTTTTTAAATCAGGAGAAATAAAAATAAAAAACTTTTCCCAGAAAACTTAAACGAAAAATTAATTTAATTCTTTATACTCAAAACTTAACGCTTACTCTTTAGTAAATTTACATAAGCATATACATTATTATAATAATACACCAAATATAAAAAAAAGTGTTCGCGCCCACATTTCACCTTTACATTCATAGCTGTTTTAACCTCTAAATGCTATTTGCAAAAAAAGCTTCAATAGGCATCTCTCTTTTATTTTTAGGTCCAAGAAAGTCATAAATATAGTCACTTTTATTACCATATCATCATCATTATTATTACTAGTCTCTCATAGCAAATCTGATTCGTATCCACTCGTAAAAAACCGGAGTTATTATTCAAATCCTGGTTGTATTTTGTCGATAAATGCGTATCGACTTCAATGTTTTATATATCGCTATAAATTATTAGTGTGTTTCGGATATAATTTCGAGTTTCACTTCTCACTCATAAACTTTAAAAGTACGGTAATATAAGCGAATAAATATCTTTTGGGCGAGAAAATCATTTACATAGCGGTCCTAACGATTATGCGTTGATGTGTTGACGCACGGTTGGCATAAATCTTTGAATTCAAATATTATCGTATTGACACTCTTTTGGCCAGAAATAGCCCGTTAAGTAAAGAGTAGAAAAAGGCGAAATGTATCCGAGAATGATAATAAAGCAGTGAAGGGGAAGAAAAACAAGAGATTTATGTGGTAAGATATAAACTGTCAGTCAATTATGAATAGATAGATGTCAAAAGCGTTAGTGAATAAAATTTATTAAACTCAATCTCTTGGTGTGTGCTATGCGTGTGTCGCACTTTTTCTTATTTAACACACGCTTCTCTCTCTCTCTCTCTCTCTCTCGCACTTTCCCGAAAAACATGCTCTGATAGAGAAATGAAATTGGCTTTGATGCTCATATGATCATATTTCCCTTTTACGTCAATCGTCAGGTGAAAATCTTCTTTTTCCATACAACACTTCTTATGTAATGCCTGTGTTTACTCTCTGCTTCATATCCGGGTTTAGAAAAAAATTCATTTTAACTTTTCTAAAACAATTTATAACTAACTGTAATCGAGCGCTCACTCTCTCGTTAATGTCTAGTATTTATATATCCGAGTGTTGCAACTAATAATAATATATGTGTACAACTTATTCAACATTTTCTTTTTTAATTTAGATTCGCTATTAATAGTATTAGATTACGCTAAAGTCTAATTCATTGTTAACTCCTACAACTCTGCATACAATACTGCACACACACTTGCATAGTAATTACGCCAAGTTTGGCGCACATTAGTTACACCGAATTTATAGTGGCGTGTGATAAAGCTAGCGTTACTTTTAGCGCTGATAACAGCCGACACGAAAGAAGAAGAAAAGCGAGAGAAAGAGCGATCGAAAGAATGAGAAAATAAGGCCACTAATAACTTTTAATTTCTCATTAGACACATCACTAACTAGATTATACACTGTTTATTCTGAGCTTTCGTACACACATACGCACTTAAGTTGCTAATAAAAGTTTTGTCTCTTTTTTAAATTCTATACTACAAGAATTTTTCGTTTACTATAGAATTTTATTTGGATACGTTTCCCGTATTATTACAATATATTATTATTTTTTTATTTAAAACCATAGTAACGTTTGCATCTTATTTTTTAAATAAATTAGTCAAAATCTTTTTCTTTGATATAAAAAAAATAATTTCTGTACGTTAACAACCATTGGTTTCCATTAGAGCATTAAATCATAGTGGATATCATTGATGATGTGCGTAACTATAAGAAAAACTAACTCTCAATATATCATTTCGCTTTTTTCTATGCTTATTAGTCTACGAGAGTAGAAATCAACCAATCTTTTCATACTTTGGTTCTTCATCATCTTCTTCTTCTTCTTGTTCTTCCTCTACTACTACTCCTACTATTACTACTACTACTATTTTTCTCTTTTTCTTGTCGGTATAATCCTTTCGCTTATTATTATTGTAGATAAAATGATTTTTTTATATATACTCATAATTGTAATCATAGAAACTGGTATCATATCAGATAATATTATTATCATTTTTCTATCATATACGGTATAACATACTTAATACTTGTATTGCATCGCAATATGTTTAAGAATCGTGTCTTTTTAGTATATCTTATATCGAAAGCGGATTTTTGGATGTATACCTAAGTATCTCTACAAAAAATTTTTTAAAAGCTCTTAATATTTAAATAATCTGATTATAAACATTGACGGATAGTATTGCGAAACTTTTAATTATGATAATTTTTTCAGAGTAATAATGCATTCAGAATAACAGGTTGAAGAATAAATAAATAACCAACCAAATATCATATCAGTAACTTGTTTTAACCAAAAAATCCGCTCTCTTATCATATTATAGTTTTTTCCTTATCTTTCCGTTTTCCAATAAAAACATAAATATTCTTATTGTTGATACAAGTTATTATTATATAATGGTAATGTAATACTTTACGAAGTTGTGTTTGTATGTGTATCTGAAATGGCAGTATATTTTGGATTAGAAGGGACTACATGGGTATATGCGAAGAGATATCTATAAAAATAGTTTTTTAATGCATTAGATTTTTAATGCTCTTTTCATCCGTATTTCACTGTAAGCATACTTTTTTATTTTACTCGAAATTTTTTATGTTTTAAAGTTTATTGATTCTAATAATAGAAGTATTCTGTAAATAAGTATAGTTCTATGGTTTAGGCCTTTTTTAAAAATATTTTATATACGGCTTAAATCTAGCATTTATATCGCAAGTTTATAATATGGACGTACGAACTTAATGGGATTTAGATTTAGATATGTTTCTTCAAAGAACTTTAATTTTATTTAACCTTAAAAAAATTTTAAAAAAGGTTAAATTCCCATCTTACCAAAACTTTAAAACTTTTCTTTGTCAATATTGGCTAAAAAGTTTTATAGACATTGTATTTTTATTGAGTTTTTGTTTTAACGAAAGAATGCGCAAAATATGGGTGAATAAAGCTGACAATTGCATAAAAAACTTTTCTGTGTCAACCAAGTCAATAACAACAGAGTCACGAACCGAATATAACGCTTACCATCTGAATTGGATTTTATCAAATAAAAAACCCCTTGAATCATTAAATTTAGAATTTTTAGTGTATCATTATTGATGTGGAAATCTATTCTGAAAGAACATGACGTGATTTGGATCAATAAGACATTGGTGTGAATTATGGCCTTAAAAATTTAACATTATATAATTAAAATTTTACAAGTTATTTCAAAAAATGTGATTATTTTAACTATTTAATTATGCTGAAAAGTTTACTTTAGCTCACTTTTGACAAAAACCCCCGAAGGTTATGTTGTTGAGCATGTCTGTCCATCCGTATGTTATCCAGATAGGAATAGCGGCTTACGTCTCACAACTTACGTCTCTAAACTTAAACTCCTATTTCGGTATATAATAAGTTATTACTATTAAATAACGTATTAACTTATAAAAAGTGAGCTCTCTATGAGCTTTCTTGTTTAATAAATTGAAAAAGATTTCGTCTTTTTATTACTTTAGGTCCTATTTTTTGCTAAAATAGAAATATATGAAATATTATTGTAAACTGTAGACACTTAATAGTTAAGTAATCTGATTAAATACATCACCGGATGTAAATTGAAATTAAAATTGAAGCAAGATTATTTTTGGCGATACAAGACACACTTATATCTGAAAAATTGAAAATTAAACCTTTGCGTTTTATGCATGGGTTAATGCGTTTGCGCATATTACAACTATCAGAGTTCAATCAAGTCAGTCACCACATTCAAAATAAAAAGCATCGAACAAATAGTAAGCAAATTTTTAAGAGTTTTAATATCACTGTCATCATCAATCAATTCTACGTCACGATAATTTGACTGCATTTAAAAACTTATTCTTTATAACGCTTGATTACAGTATTTATCAGACTTCCTGATTTTTTAACACATTTTAATACTTCTTTTACATGAACGTGTCTGTTGGAGTAAGGAAAATACTGTAATAAATATTACTCAAAGATGTTTAGTTTAGTTTTAACTTTTTCTAATTTAGCTTTGGCTAATCGGATAAATATAGTTAGAAATACTAATTAAATAAATGACTCGCATAAACTGTCCAAAAGTGTCAAAAACATCTTTGAAACCTTAAAACTAGTAAAGTTTAATTGAAAATAAAACAGTTGCCAGTATTGAAGAAGGAAACATTGTTGAATTGAATTAAAAATGCACCCAACAATCTGAAACTAACGAATAATGTTTTCTGTGAATAAATTTTGATGTAATATGATATTTAACGAACTTATTTTATTTTTAATTTATCTAAGTTTATTTTTAATAAATTGTTTACAACATTTTGTTCTTTAGAACCATATTTGGAATGCTTGCTAAAAATAGTTTGTTGTTATAAATTTATATAGTAAGTAAAATGTTTATAGCCATTAAACGCCAACACATTACATTATTAAATGTTATATATTTTTTAGTTGTCGAAATATTATGGCTTTATAACATTTAATAATAATAACTATCTTTAAATATTCTAATAAAAGATAAGGAAATATTATTATTACTAGCCATCCCATTAATGTGAAATAACGTGTAATATTAAAAATTTAAACAATTTCGGTTCCACCAAAAATTTAAACAATTAAAACATAAGCCATGATTAAAATCACACAACTTTTTCAGACATTTTTTGGTAAAAGCAAGGAAAATAAAATAATTATGTATTGTAGAAGAACGTGATTTATCCATTATTGTTGCGCGCAAAGAGAGTGAACAGTGAGATAGAAAAGAAACTAAAAAGTAGTTATTGTATCATTATATCATTAAAATTTATTATTCATGCTTTAAAATTTTTTAAATTAAATTCTATTTTGAGACAAGAAGTTTTTACTATAATGTTATATAAAGAGTAATATTGAAATTTATCATACATTTGGGGATTTATTGGCACTCTAATCCTCCTCTCCTCAATCAATATTCAGTGCATGCACTTATATGTGCCAAAACGCGTTCTCGTTAATGTATTCGATAAATACAGTACCAATAGTCTTGTTATCATCACTACTTTATTCCGTCAGTTTTTTCTTTAACCTTTATATTATGTATAATGCACTTCCAATTTTTGTTTTTATATTTTTTATTTTTCGAAACATATTTATGATCGAATAGATTAATAAACAAAAAGCCACATTCAAAGAAATCTCAATTTTCTTAGGTTCTTAGGAGCATGCTAATGTGCCAAATATATAAGTTTTTAAGCTAAGACGACAAAATCCAAAATTCTTTTATTAATATAAAACTCGAACATAAAGCAGACGAGCAGACAGACAAACAAACAAAAAAACAAACAGGTTTATGTGGATAAATATATAACACCCTTAAATACCTTGAATTTTAATTGTATAATAAGCAAAATACAATCATTCACACAAACTTTACAAAAAATCGAACTGTTGGACTATTACAATTTTAGTTCCGAAAGTGTAAAAACATTTTTAACTCACTTTTTTGGAAAAGTCATGTATGCCTATGCTTTTGACCCTGTTCTTCCGTCCGTCCGTCTGTGTTTCCGAACTAGCTCGACCGTTGAAGTAAGCACGTATTTTATATAAGTTTATTTTGACATGTTAGAAAACTGTAGAATAAATTTATTAAAGTGTTCTTTAAATAAACTTACAGTATTAGCTTAGATCAAACTATTAGAACGTGAGCACCCTATGAATGTGTTGTTCTTGTTTTGGATTAGTTTGAGTAGACAAAGTCGAGCTATTGGGTTTGTACATGTCTGTCTGTCTGTCCACCGCCCGCTCGTCTGTCCTTACGTTCTTAGTTTTATAATAATAAGGGATTTTCCCTATTTCTATTATAAAAAAAGAGATTTGCCATATTGCCATTTTGGCTTAAAAACTTATATATTAAAACATAATTATGCATTATTCTAAGAAAAATGAGTTCTCTATAATGTGTCATTTTTATTTAGTATTATTTTCAACAGAACGCAAAACTTTACATTTATGAATAAAAAGGAAACAATTACATTAATATAAGCATTGGTTTATTTAGATTATCAATAAAAATTTAAATCTTATTTACGAAATTATAATTTATATACTCATAGTTCCGTATAATTTATATATGGCAATTATTTCTAAACCTTTCGCTCATAAAAGCTTTTATTCTCAATTAATAAAACTGTGGTGTGAAGTGATTCAAAGTTAGAATCACGTTAAAGCATCTGTTGTTAGCGATCCATCATCATTTTTGACTGATGATCTTTAAGTGAACCGGAAAATGCTATAAATTGATATAAAATTTCTCATCACTAATACTCACTCCCACTCTCAACCCGTACACGTTTCTATATATATGAATAAGCGCTGATATAATTGCAATTAAAGAGTCGGAAGCATGTTTTTTTATAAAAGATCTCCGTTTTAGTTGTACATAATTTTGCGTGGATGTAAATTTGCTTATTCATTTTTTACTATTTTTAGCTTTATAGTCTCAAAAAATAAAGGTTAGTCGCGTTTAAGTTTGAAAAAAACTCTAGTTTTTCATTTTTCAAATTAATAAAATTGTTTACATCAAATGGAATACAGTTTTTCTTGGCTTCAATGCGTGTGAACATCTTAAACTCAAAGAACAACATTATCAACAAGAATATCAACAATTACAACGTTGAAATAAACTTAGGAAAATTATACAAACAGCTATTCCACGCATTTCTGTAATTTAATTTTAATGCGATGTACAGTAATCCTAGTTATAATACAGTACAATGTTAAATGGAATATTTTAATATTATTTTTCTTCTTTACTGTGAAAATTCTTTTCTTATTCTCTATTTGCATTTAATTAAATAATATTAATTAAGTATTGTAAATACTGCGCATAATTCTAATAATATATTCAAATACAGCGCATAACTTTTAATATGGATAGGAAAATGGAAATTTTTATTTAATAAGAATGCAAATTCAAAGAGGAAGACAAACAAAAAAAATTTATCACACTTTAATAATATGCAAGAAAACTAGACTGAGTCATTTTTGTTTTGTTTTGATTTCTTACAATTAAAATATTACAAAAATAGCGATAATAGTAATTAATTTTTTGCGATTAATTTAACATTTATTAATATGTATGCCCTAAAAAAGAAAGAAGATTTTCTGCATTTATTGCGTAAATGTTTAACTATGTAATTAGATATTCGTTCATTTTAATTAAAATTTTGTTGAATAAGTTGCTCATTGAAATATTATAAATAAATTTTAGAAAAATTAAACGAAAACTTTTAAAATTAAAAAAAGGAGTATCGCTTAGAAACCCCATTTTTTCAATCAAATAAATTCACATGACTTGCGATCGTAAAATAAAAGAGTACACAGAAGGAAAAAACCATTGAGTACTCGCGTGTTCTCATGAGAATACAGTTGCATGGATTCTGTCTATACGGCTAATATAACGCACATCAAATAAAATTACATATACGTTGTGTGCACTTTCTTTTGTTTGGCTAAGTTAGGGAAGCGGCAGAGCTTGTACTAAGACTTGTACGGCGAACAAAAAAGAAGAAGAAGAAAAAGAAATATCAAAGAATTTAAAGCGTATAATAAATAAACTTTTACATTATAAAATAATTTTGTTTATAAATTATGTAGATATACAATGCACCGGTAATATATAGTATTTTGTTTAGCAGCCTTTTTATTCTTAAAGAGATCTCCCGAGATTTAATTCAATTTTTAAGTCATTTTTTGTTGTCGTTGAAACGCAGGGAAATAAATAGACACAAAAATTTCAAACATAAAAACGTTATGTCAGGAAAACGTAGACGACCAGTGATCTCAACCTTGACCTATATTTTTGCAGAGTTTTGCGATAAATATTGCGTGTAAATTTTTTTATCTTTCCATATTTTTGCAATAAACTTGCCCTTTACATCAAATTATTGCGATCATTAACTCTATTGTACTCCGTTTTGAGTTTAACTGTGCAAATGTGTGCACGATTACGTATGCGAGCAGGTTTTCGCTAATTCTTGCAAACCTAAACAGTTAGCGGAGTAATATTAATGATGCGATATCTAATATGTTGTTGGCTAATGTAAACCCATATCCATTATATATATTTAATAATTAGAGGTTTTTTGTTTGGATATATTATTTAACTAATAGTGACAGGTTTTGCTGGAAAACTAGGTTTTTATTTGTAATTATAATAATATTTTTTAATGCAAAGCTAAGGCAAAAGTAATTCTAATTGTTTGAAATGTTAGCACACATATGAGTTTGGTACACTCGAAATTGAATTATATTTGGCAGCTGTACTTTGCGTGTTTTACTTTTACACTGATTCGGTTATGTTAAAGTTCACGGTTAGGCTCGCAAGTTTCACGAAAAACTTATAAGCTTGAATGGACTTAAAGTTTTAGGTCTAAATCAAAATAAAATATTTAATTCAAACTAGAAAGAAAAAAGCTATATTTGGTCGAAATGTCAAATATACATTGATATATACTTTTATCCACAGATAAAATAAACCTTAAACTTTGTTTTGAAATAATACTGCTATTGTAGTCACAGTTAATTTATTATATCTCTTAAGAAACTTGAGTAGTGACCATGACAGTATATGCAAGCCAATTTGGGAATGGAGGTGGAGTGACTAAATGGTGGTTACTGATAGGAAATAAAATCAAGGAATTCGTTACACTAAAGCAAAAATGGAGCCAACCGCGCTAAATACAAGCTCCTTGAGGACTCAGGTTGTTAGACTTACGATTCTGGTTAGATTCTAGCTCTATGTGCTCTATCCTTTCCAATCGTAAACAATCCACATAGTTATATTCATCTTCATTTCTATAAAATAAATAATAATATTGATTAAGCTCATTTGACACAAACAGAATAATGTCCAAAATAATAAACAACCTAAAAAGAAAGTAAACTCAAAACTAGATTTTCCTTATTTCAAAAATAAAAGTAGACACTTTTAAATACACAGTAGCAGGGCGTCACAGAGTGTGTCGGCCTGGGGTGAGTTACTTACGGACTTTCAAAATTTTAAGGAGGGTCAAACTACTCGGATTTAAAAGACAATTTATCTGCCATCGACCAAAAAAAACATTAAAAATACATTGAACTGTTCATTTTCATTTTTGAGGTAGGGGGAGGGTAAATTTTTGAGAATTCTTGGGGGTACCAAGCCCTCTCTGGGACACCCTGCACAGTAGACTTTTCTAGAATAAAAATATGCCCAATAGGTTGCTTTACCACGAGATTAAATTTGGTATGTTTTTATTATTTTACATACATTTTTATAGATGACATCAAAATCCAAATGATTTTGAATTTGACATTTAAATCCATTATTTTGATAATGGATTTAAATGTTTCAATTTAGACAATAAAAGAAAATACAGTTGTTTTCTACTTTCATTTTAGAAAAGTATACTTTCTATTTAGAAAGGTCCACTTTTAAAGTTTATATCTGGAAAACCAATATTTTGTCAATAGTGTAACGGCCAACTTAAATCCATTTATCTGCTTTTCAACCGACGTTCAGATAAAACTGCGTGGATGACAAATATTTAAATAATGTCTGCAAATATGAAAAATCTCAAGTTCTATGCGTTTCTAAGCTTGAACTTAGTCTAAGTATGAATTTATCCCGATCCCAGAGATATTATATATATAATAAACTATTTTGAGTTTAAAATTTATTTTATGCTCAACTTCTCGAAACGGTTTTTAAACGTTCAGCTATAATGGTATGCAGAATTGTAATTGACATGCTTTCAGGCAATATTTTGCGTTATATATGCCGACAAAAGTTTGATTGGATTTAAATTCATAGAATCGCAGTTAAACCCGATTTATTTTGTTGTTGACTGCAAAAAATGAAAAATAATGAAATCAATTTTGTAAAAGCGTAGAAATGAATAGATTTTTTTGGAATGGAATGCAAATTTGTGCTTAAATTTCTGGAAATTTAAAATGTTTCAAAAATTGTTCTCTTTTTGTAAGATAAATTTAAAATATTTTGCCTAAAAACATAAAACTTTTTTAATGTAGTGCGAAATAAAAAGTTTTACCAGTTCTACAAAAGTATTTGAGTCTACGCTTATCGTTAATAAAGCTTATTTCATGTTTTTTAAATTTTAAAACTAATATAAAATAGTTTTTTTCTTTAATTTTGTTTTTAAATAATTTACGAAAAAGAACTCTTAGAAATTCACTTATTTTCCTTTTTTAAAAAAAACTATTGAAAATAAATTTTATTAATTTTGTAATTTGTTCGCTATATATATTTTTATGCTTTTACTTTCGTTTTGCTCAACATTTTCCCTACGCGTGCATCCCCTGGCGATTACTGTTCATGTTTCGGCTTTTTATTATTTAAAAGAAGTTTCGCAATACTGAAAAATTAGTTTATACATCGTTTCATAAGTCCCGGAGTGCTAGACAAAAAAAAGTCGCACAAATGTAATTTTACAATGGCTTAATAAAAATGTCTTAAAGTGCATATTAAGTTGATAGTTAATTTTGCATAAATTTTGTTCAGATCAAGCATGGATTTTGCTTTATTTGATTTAATAAACAATTTAGATTATGACATATGCGTAGTGCATTAAATTTAGTTACCAATCCTTTGTGCGTTGAATTACTCGCTTCTTATTAATGTTTCCAATTAATGATAGCAGAAAGCTCAATTTTCCTGAGCTTGAGCTTGAACATGCAGAGCTTAAGTTCAAAACTGGTAAAAATTGAGCTGAGCTTCAAAATTAAAATGTTCTCCTGAGCTTGAGCTTACTAATTCATGAATTGGCTTGAGCTTAACGGTGAGCTTATAACTTACAAAAAAAATTGAAATTCTCTATTAATTTACATTAACATGAGTTTTATATAAAGTGATATTTTCACATTCCAACTTTTAGTCATAACAACTAGTAAAATATAGATTACTTTAACTCTAAAGCTGGCAATTAAGATTATGTTTATTATTATTTTTCAAAAGCAAAAATTTTTTATTGATGTATGCAATACTTATATGAAATTTAAAACATTTTATGGTAAAAGTTCGATTTTATTAAGCTCAACACAAGCTCAATAAGCTCGTTTAATTAAGCTTGAGCTTGAGCTTACAAATTTAAGCTCAATAGATTCTGAGCTTCTAGCTTTAAAATTACACAAAATCTCATGTTTGAGCTTTATCTTGAGCTTGAGCTGGCTTAAGCTAGCTTGTCTGAGCTTGAGCTTTCTGCCATCATTATTTCCAATTGATATAAAACATTGTTTAGCTCAATTCAAATTATTTTGTATGCAATATTAGTTAAATTAATTTGAATGAAAATTAAGAAATTTTTTATATTTAATTGTAAAATTACTGGATTGTTTTTCAGCAAAAAAAATTAAATATTAATGTTTTCTAAAAAATTAGCATAAGGATTCGAATCAGAAATGGGATAAATGATTATATTTGTGATAATTCAATTCATCATAATCTGATGAAGAATAGGAAAATAATAAAAATATACAAAATAATTCATTTATTGTGTCAAATTTACTCACTTTAATGCATTATTCTGTTACGTCTAAACTTTAACATTAATTTTATGCTTATAATTGTTTTTTGACTTTAATGTTCTATTTTATCAAATTAAACTAAATAAATGGTTTAGATTTTCTGTAGGCGTTTAATTAGACTAAAACCCATACATGTTTAGTAGTCTTAAGCAGAAATCCGAAGAATAACTTTGAAGATATGATAATTATTTTTAGGGAAATGTTATTTGTAACTTTTGAAATTGCTATATTAAATTGTGTAACAAAATTAACAAACTTTTGAATTTATTATTCATGATATAAGATTTTGATTAAATAAAAGACTAGAAGCAAACTACATTTGTTCCACTAATATTTTCCGATTAACAAAACTCATTACTGCTGTAAGTAGTTTAATAACGTTAAGCCTATCAAAGTAAAGTGATGATCGAAATTAAAGAGATGACACATAACGAAATTGGTGTAAAGCTAAAATTTTAAATTACGGAATAAAACTTTCCATTTAAGATAATGAAAGAATAAATAATAAATTATAACAATTAGGTAAAATTTCGTCTTGAACATAGACATAGAAATAGACATAGAAAAATCATCGAGACGGTACAGGATAGAATCTGAATTAAGTTTTTAACTGGATTTATGGGGACAGGTCTGTGGCATAAAAATGTCGGGACAGGATTGGATTGTAAAAAATGATTGAAAAATTCCTTTATGTATAATTGATAAATGTCGTAAAATAAATATCTCTAAATGATGCGTAATTTTGTATTCGTAACCGTATATAAGTATTTTTATTAAGTTATATTTTTTGAATAAAAATACATATGAGAAACGTCATAACGTGTTTACGCGGGACTCATTTGTTTGTGGCGTCTATTATAAAGAAAATATAAAAAATTTATTGAAATACCAAAAACAGTATTGGACGGCTATTTTCACTGTCTTTCCACCTCTACTTCAAATTAGATCGATGGACGAATAAGATCAGTAAAAATCTAAAACGCAAAACGATTGCGAAATCAAACATTAATTTTATTTGCGCGTTCATAATTGACGTAAAAAAGCTGAATGATGTATTGAGCAATAGTTGGTATGACACAGTCTGCTTGCCTAATGTGCAATAGACCGGCGAGATTAAAGAAAACAGTAAAAGCATGGGGAAAACAAAGCGAATCATATCGTAAATTGTGAGCAATATATGGTAAAATAGATGGCTTTTTTTTATTGATCCGCGGAAACTTCGTTTTTTCTCTGCGCATTAATATCTATGATCGTCAGAAAGTTTGATACATTGTAAAACAAAATCAATTCAAGCAAATATCCAGCAACAGGCTATAAAAAATAATTTAGGTGTTTTTACAAGGAATATTAGTGTATTGATAAAGATTTCGATGTTGTAGTTCGATTAAAGAATGTCAAGGGTTACATATTATTTTCTATCCAATGACAAAATTTAAATTAACACTAATATATAAGTTCAAAATTAATTACTTTGTCAAAAAATTATAGTTATTTCATTAATGTATTGTAATGTATGCACATTATTTTTATATGAAACTTTATATTAGCGGGTGAATGTCAAAGAACGTACCCTTTGACAATTTTATTTGGTAAACTTTTTACATGATTCTGTGTCTAAAAAATTCTTATTAGAATCTTTTACATGAAATTTTGAAAAAATGAGGCCAATTATTCAATCACAGAAGTGATTTTTTTTTGGATTTAAAAACCTATTCTGCTTAAAATTTTAGTTTGCTATTTTTATCAAAAATTTAAGTGATTTTTGGCTGTTATTATGAAATTTGGAATTTTCCAAAAATTATATGTCGCAGTATACGGTAATGCATTTTTAGATGTGTTCGTATTTTTAATTTTATTACAATGCATTGTTGAAATTTCTCGTTAACTTAAAATTTAATTAGTCCCATTTTTATTTTTGAAAAGCATTTCACAATTTATTTGATAAAACGAAACTGAATTCATGATATATGGAATAAATAAAAAAACATTTGTTTATATAGCTTTGTAGATTTAGTCGAAACAATTTTTCGATTTTGATTTTAGTAATTAAAATCTTTGCTATATAGATTCAATATAATTTAGAATGCGGTATTCTGGAGAATAAATAAAGGTTTTAAGTACATTTTAGATAAATTAAATATTGTCAATATCCTTTTTATTTTGTTTTATTTTCGCGGAAACATATATAATGGATTACAAATCTCAATATTGCACCAAAAAGTGGTTACTAAATTAGTTAATGTGAACAGTAAAATAAATCTTTAAAATATCACACAATGGTTTCTCATCAGACAATTAATGATCGGACAAGAAATTATTTTTAATAAGGCATAAATTGTTTTGGGGTTTAAAATTAACATAATATTATGTTTTTATTTTAAAATTTCTGTCTCCATTAACTTAAAATTAATGTTTTGCTTAATTTGTTTTAACTATAAAAGCTTTTATTGAACACCTATTCATTATTCCTGTTTTTTTTTCTCGAACCAGTAGTGATAAGAAGATAAAATCTAAAATAACGTTAGTACATATTGCCATAACGATTATGAGATGCTAGACTTGATAAAAAAATTTTACGACAAGAAAGATAAATAGCATTTTAATGATGTCATTATTGGTTAAACCAGGCGCCGCATTGTTTTTACTGCTTTGTTATCTTTAATGCCAATTTTTTGTTTAATTTAATTATAATTAAATGTATTTAATAAATTTGTTCGTTAAAGTTCTACTCATATAATTTTTGTTAAATTTGTTATATATTTTGAAAAAATTAAATATAATCTCTAATAGTAACAAAAACAATTTTTTATCACATTTCCAGTGTTCATGAAACTCAGGCCCAAGGGTTTTCGAAAATGTTAACTCATGCCATTGTGCTGCACATAATCTGGAAAATAGACGTAAAACGACTCTAGTACTATCAACACAACCCAATTTCACTTGAAAATGAGTATATTTCGAATACTCTAAAGGCATGCATGCTTTCTATTCGCATCACTACAGCTCATTTTTTATCCTATTTTTAAAGCAACAAAAAATAAAATAAATAAGTTTAAAAAAGTTTCCGAAAGTTCAAATTCTTTTTTTTCAAAATTTAAATTGTCACAGAAAACGAACGTACAAAATCATTTATTAGAGCTCGGTTAAAAGTGGAAGCAATCGAACTGTAAAAAGTTTTCGTTTTTTTCCACGAAAAATGTTAAAAACGCGTTTTATACGCAATTTTTCCCCAAACCAGTATTCGCGGTAATAAATTAGTCTCTGATTTATGGATCACTTAAAATACGAAACAACGAGCAACAATTTATTTTATTAGCGAAATACGTGGTAGCCGTCATTTTTATTGCATTAACTTATCGGTTGAATGTGACGTTCGGCGAAAATAATCTATATATTGTTATCCGCACACCAGAAACAGATTACAATAATTGAACTGTTTATAAGAATGAAAACAACAAATTCCGATAATTTTATTTCTCTTTCTCTGTGTGTTTTCGATTCGATATAATGTATTTTATTGATAGATTTATAACTGATTAGATTAGTATCGAGAAAATTAATAACACGTATATATATATAGTGAGTTGTCTAACCTATTCATCTTATATGAGTTAATAAAAAAACAACGACACAATAAAATACTTGAGCGAGTAAGTGTGTGTGTATGCAATGTACAGTATATGTACCACAATAAACTTGCATTACCTTTGTATATCGATTTTACCTATGCAATGTCGGAGAGCTAACTTTCGTGATAATATTGATTTTCCTTCAGCGTATTCACTCACTCACTACATTCTCAAAAGAAATCTAATGTTTAAGTCTCCTTCAGCCTCTCTCTCTCTCTCTCTCTCTCTCTCTCTCTCTCTCTCTCTCTCTTCTCGCGCGCGTTAACGAGTAGACTATTTTGCTCTCTTTTCATCATATATTTAAGTAAACTTTAGGTGCGATAAATAAGAACGTTGTGTTGTTGTGTGTGAGGAAAACTCGACAATGTTCAGGCCTGTTAGTATAGTTAACAGAACTGTCTAAAGTTACCCTGCTTCTAATATTATTGGCAAACTTTTATTACATTTGCGTAATTTACCAAAACTAAGTTATGCTATGCTTAAAGAAAGTATGGTTTGCTATAATTCTCATTAGAACAATAGTAACGCAAAATTTGTGGAAACATTAGGCATATGTCGAAAACATTCGTTTCGCAATTACTATTTTGTTTATGCTAAACTTAATCTTATAATAGGAAAAAATGCGCACAGAAAAACATCTTCAATGCAATCGAAAATATATCTATAAATAAAACCCTATTGACTCGCCGTTGCATTAATATTGGGTCTAAAAGTTGAAACTAAATACAATACGATTTTGTTCTCTTTTTTTTCTTCTCTAGAGTTCTCGAGATCTTAACAGAAGAGCGCATTAATTTGATTAACATGAACGGAGAGATCAAATAAAATAAAATAAAACTAAAGAATAAGAAAAATAACAAAATAAAATATCTTTTCATTTGATTTTGTGGCTTCAAAAGGAACGTAAAGAAAACGAATAAAAAGGATTTCCACGAAAATATTCAGTAAAAGTAAAAACATTAAAATTAAATTAGATATTGCATTTTTATTGCATTAATATGTGTTACGGATTGGAAGGAGAAGTTTTATGTTGTATTTTTAACAATAACTTTCGATTAAAAAAATAGTAAGTTATTAGAGAGAAGAATATAATTTTATAAGGTTTAAAAATACTTATAACTTTAACCAAACCAATGACACATACAGATAAACTAAATCTTGAAAATTAATATGATAAAAAAGTTATATTAGAATATTTTTGACAAATCGAATTAACTACGCTTACATAAACCTTTAACCTGTTAACAATTATAATAACCAAAAGCTCACCAGACAACCTATCCTCAATCTACCTGAACAGGTTTGGCCACTACCCAAACCCTTTGGCAACTTCAAGAGTCCCGATCATAGTCTCAACCCTACTCTGTCAGTACTGTTTACAACCCAAACCTTTTATGGGCTAATAACATAGTCCCAGTTCAATCATTTTTGGTCTAAATCAAAACTAGCAGTAAATAAATAAGAATGTAGCGAAAAATCTGTAGAAAAAACTAAACAATTTTATTAATTTGCTGTTCAACTTCAAATATTTTCGCTGATAAACGCTTCATAAAGAAGTCTTTAAGCCGTATAGTGTTAGAATTAATACTAATGAATGAATGTGTATAACAATACTTGATTTTAGATTACGATTTTAGTAAAATCTGCTCGATAACCATTTTTACTTTTTTCAACCAATTTATATTCTGTAGTCTATAAATCTTGGTAAAAAACCCTCTTAACATTTTCCAGTCAAAAAAATTTTTAGCTCACATTTTTTTAAAAAAAAGGCGAGCTTATGGATTTGACAATGTCTGTCTGTCCGCCCCGGTGTTCGCAGTCTTATATTGATAAATGAATTTTACCTTTTAATAAAGGGATTTGATGTCTTAAAAACTGATTAATTTATCACACTAGTATGCATTAACCTAAGAAAAAGTGAGCTATCTATGAATGTGTCGTTCTTGTTGTATTGGAGTATTATATTTAATATTGATATACTTATTTAAAAAAATGTTTCCTAATGTATCATACTGTAAGGCATCTTAGTTGAGTGAATTTATAAACATGTTCATCAACATTGTTTGAAGCTTAACATGAATAAATGAGTGCGTGAGCCACTAGTAAAAGACAAACTGTTGACAGAATGCAAAATATCCAATAGAGTTTGGTTTATTCAAATAAACTTAAAGAGTTCACGACTTTACTTTACGCACATTTGACTTTTTAACATTCGTTTATAAGTTAATTTTGTAGTTTAACGTTACTTATACATATTTAATCATAAAGTTAATTATTTTAAAAAATTATGATCGGTGAAACCGGTTAGCGCTGAACTCTTATAAATATACTAAAATATTCGCTGTATAAAGATTTTTTAGCTCACTTTGTATAGATAAAGGCGAGCTTAGATTAATAAAAAGTTTTTGCATTTTAAAGTTTTGACTTATAAACATATACATTTGTGAAATACACTTAGTATGCTTAAACATAAGAAAAAGTGAGCTCTATGAATGTGTCGTTCTTGTTTTACTCTATTTTGCTCATAACATTAAAATGATACAAAATAATCTTAATGCATAGAATTACTAACAATGTAAGCAAACTAATACTTTTATTTCCTACTGTTAAAATATTGCATTAAAGGTTTTATCATCCATACAGTATTGACCGATTTATTCACTGTTTCAAAAACAAGGAAAGCAAAATAAAAAAGGACAATGTTGTCAACTTTTCAAAACAGAAGATTTAGGAATTTGACAAAAAAGTTTTCCAAGTTCATTCAATAACAAATTAGATGAACGCATGCAAATATTTGTCATTCATATTATTTTTTTATTTGGAAACTTTAATCTAATATAGAGTTTATTTTTTTCAGCATTTTCTTGTCTATGCTTCAATGCCTTCATAAAAGTACAGAAGAATATTCTATTCATTTCCTATATTTGTTCAAATGACTTACAACCAACTCAACAACAATGAAATTTCAGAACGCAAAAATACAAACCAAAAACTATTTTGTAATACAATAAATAATTGAAGATAAGCGTATATATAAAATTAATTATGGCATTTTTATTAAGTAAATAAAACTAATTGTATTTTAACTACTACGTATTTTCTTAATTTAATACAGCGAATTAAAGCTATAATTTTTGGATTTTTCGGCAAAAAAGTGCCAATTTCATGAAAAAATTGCAATTTTCTGATTTCATTAAATGCTAGGCTGGCAAACATTCGGTTTTCATGAATGTGTGTGACGCTATCAAAATGTTTTCTAAGTTTCACATTGTTTAGCTCATTTTTTTATCAAAAGTCGAGCTTATGCTTTTGTTCATATCCGCCTGTAGGTGTGCCACTGTTTTATGATAATAAATGGATTCTACCAATTTCCTTTCATTATGAAAGAATTTTGACACCATTTATTTGTGCAATAACCTACGAAAATATGAAATCTCTATGAATGTCTAGTGAAATGTTGTGCCATTGTTTTTGAATAGATAAGCCTGTTCGACAATTTAAAGTAAAATGATCAAAGAAAGCGTATTAAAGTAATGTTTGCTCTCAAAAGTACCGTACAATCATTGTACATTAAACATATGTTGTTTGCATTAATATTTAAATTTTCTCTAGTCGTTTTTGGTCAATTTTTATTGTGTATATTATTTCTTAGAAGCTTCGTAATATTTAAAAAAAAACTTTTTCCATCTACGAATGCATTTAATATCTATTATGTACTTATGAAACGAAGAAGAAAGTTTAAATTCGAAAAACACTATAAAAAAGTAAAGTATTGCGTAAATTTTTAAGTACGTAAGCGAATACTTGTTTGTTTTTATTAAGTGTTTAAAGCGTAAAAATAAGTTCAAATAGACGTAAAACATCGTTTATTGCTCAATCGAGGATTATCGCTTAATATGACGTCTGCTAAAAAGGTTATAAACTTTAATATTAAAAACCATTGTGAAATAAGAAAAAATTGTTTTTACTTATTATGGGCACAGTAATTATTCATGGAATTTGATTTGGTATTCTATAGATAGATTGTAACGCAATGCCAATTAAAAGAAACCCGAGATGTCGGTACACACGGAATAGCCATTTAAAAAATTAAAGACAATATGTCCAAAGTCTCTAATATGAAAAATGTTTTTTTTTGCATTAGTTAAAACAAAGTTTTTTCTTTAATACTAGCATAAGAAACCCGCTTCGCGGGAATTAAAACATTTCTAACTCTTTAATCCGCTCTTAACAATAATCAATCAGTTTATTGCTATTTTAGACCTTACGTCGAAAATCATTAATATACTCGTCAAAAATTGTTTAATTGTTGACTATCACTCTACTTTTCTCTTGTAGTTCAGTAATGTACTTTAAGGGTTAAAAGGTTTTATAACATTTATTGTTAGGTAACATTTTATTTCTATCATAGCCTGTACAACATAATAAATCGTTAATTTTATCGTTATATATTGTTTAATTGTTGAACATCACATTTTCTCGTGTATATCAACAATGTTCTTTAACTGTTAAAGTTTTTATTTATTGTTAG
>JAQIXJ010001100.1:0-23553 GCA_034700185.1 Phthiracarus laevigatus
AATGTTATCACCACAGTATTATAGATATTACATTATATTTACTCTTTACTCTGTATTTGTAATATTTGCATTTCAAAGTAAATTTAAAATAAAAAATTCTTTTGATCTAAAGCCGAAATAGAAATAATCGAATTTGATTGGAGTATAAATATCGGAATTAAATTAAACCAAAGACCTCATTCTAAGATTTCGCAGTTCACGATAAAGTTAACTAAAGTTATCTCGAAAAAAATTCACAAAAATTAATAAAACTTTATTAACGATTAAAATTAAATATTATGGTAATGTTTCTATTGGCTACTGCGACAATGTTTTATCTGCTAATAATTCCACCTCTGATGGCAGTTCCAAGTAAAGAAGATTGTACTGCTCTATGGAATGCTGTTGGAGGAGCTGGAGGTAATGTTTATTGAATATTTAATTATAGAATTGAAATTTTAAATAATTGCTTTAGCAATTTTATTTGCTTATTAATAGTATTGTGACCCTTTGAAGTATTGTGTTTAGAAATTTTAATAAATTATATTTTAGAGATTAAGTTTTCATTTAATAAAAGTTTTCTCATTGCTACTTATTTCCCTAAACTTTATGTGATAGTACTTTCTAATTAGATTTTTGATCGATTATGTACGCTACAAAAATGTGTTTTGCTTAATATAAGCTTAATTCAAGAGAAATTATCATTCCTTATACAGCAATCATTATTAATCTAAAAACTTTAAGACACGTTTCATAAGTTTAACACATTTTGGGATAAAATTAAAACATTATCTTTATTTACTTGATATCTATTTTCGGTTTTATTAATAAAAATTTTTTTCACATTTCCATGCATTATGAATAATAAATCGATGATGTAAAAAAGATGGATTAGTTTTTTACAATTTTCACTTAATAAGTATGTCTATATTTTTCCGTTAATCTACGTCTTAAAAACTGTAGCTTAAATTACAGTGGATAAATAAATCATTACTATAATCCTATTATTCTTTTAATTTGATGCATTTAATATCAATATAAAGGTGATCTAAAAAGTGTTGCCACAAAAGGAGGTGTAGCTATGGATGGTGTGCTCAAGCTTTACGAGGATTGTCTTCGTTCGGAAGAAGGGATTCGTTACAGAAGGAACTGGTATCCCAATGTTAACGATGATAATCGAAAAGATAGGCGTTTGCATCTTATCGAGTACTTAAGTAAAATGGTTAAACAGAAATGTGATGACAATTATTAAGCTCGAAAGTTTAACGGTTTTGGTTATTTTATTTTTAAGTGCTATAATATAAAAAGAATTGTAATAATTTAAAATTTTTTATAATTAAATATAAATGATTGATCATTGTGATTACTAATGCATTACCAATCTTAATGTTTTATAGTTTAATTATTATTATTATTATTCAAAATGATTTTAGTAAAAACTATTATTACTTAAACCATTTAAATTCAATGAAAACACACTAACATTCAAATTTTAATGGCAGTAATTATAAAAGTGTGCAATAAAACATATTAATTACTAATGTTGAAATTTCTTAACATACATGTAATGAAAACGATTCGCTTATTATTGTACTGTTTTAATAAATAGCCAAACTAGTAAATTTTTTAAAATAATCTGGCATAAGCACGTTGTCCTTTTTATAAATGCTAGAGGATAATTCAGAGAAAGCTGCAATTTAGGAAAAACAAGTCTCATTAGTTTTCATGAGTTGTCAATTTTAATTTTATTAAAAACTTTTTATGTCTAGTTAATTTTATATTAAAAACTGTTTATTTTGTTTTCCATATAAACTTGTTTTTTATTCTAAATTAGCCATACCATCATCAAACAAGAACGGAACATTCATAGAGAGCTCACTTTTCATAGGATAATGCATACTTATGTACCAAAATTATAAATTGGCTGATTATAAGTTAATCAGCCAATATAAAAATGAAAAATCCGGTTATTAAAAGTAATAGTTGAAATCCCTTTATTATAAAACTTATCACAGACAGACAGACGGACGGACGGACGGACAGACATTGTCAAAACCATAAGCCCGCTTTTTTTAAAAGTGAGCTAAAAAAAATCATAACATTCCATAAGCCCTAGGGGTTATAACTGACAAGCAAACAGTTCCAGTTAACAACTTTAAAGCAATTGCGCTGCTCTTACAATCAGGTATGTCAAGGCTTATGCCAGTTGCCAGTTTCCTGCATTAAAAAAGACTTAGTGGCTTCATAACGCATACATATTACAAAATGTTTATCTGGTTAACAATAACCTGTATTTATTGTGACGCCGTTTAGTCTTATTTAATGCAGGAAACTGGCAAAACTGGCATAAGCCTTGACATACCTGCTTAGACCTTATTGTTTGAAGAGATTCGATATTATCGAATTTCAAAATATAACTAAAGCAAAGAAAACATTAAATTTTTTAGTCCAAAATATTAAAAATATTTATTGACTATTTTAACAAAATAATGAATTTTTCTTACTATCGCAAAAAACGTTAACAAAATTTTTGCACCGTAGATTCCTTTCTTTATGCATACCGTATATAACTATATAGCACACATTCCTTTACCGTTCATTATAATAAATCATTAAGTATTGCAATTTTTTCAATAGCAAGTTTGGTTAGCTTAACAGTAAATTCATATCCATTTTTATATTTAATTTCAATGGCAATAAACTTAATTTTGTTTTCAGGCCATCAATAGCCAATTAACTCTAACTTTTTCATCCAATTTTATTCCTCTAGGATATTACCGTTTGCCGTAAATATTTCAATAACAGCAAAACTCATTATATGTATTATTAAATGTAATGGAAGTAACTGGTGCTGAGAAAGAAACAATTATAAAACGAAGCTCTATAATATTACTAGTTATGAAAATTATTGTAGAATATAAAAATTATTTGGAATAATTATCTAATATCGATTTTTTATACAAATAAAAAAATTAGCACTTTATAATTCACTAAACTTTTTTCAGTGTCTTTACTAGACTTCAATGTGTAAATAGTGTAGATAGCAATTTCAGAACCCGACCGCAACCTGACATGTTTCAACCAGAACCGACTTAATCTCAAGCAAATTTCAATAATTTTTCAATAATTTATAGCAAAAATTACCACATAATTTAAAAATAGTAGTAATTTTACGACTAATATTTAGTTATAAATAAAGTTCTAATTTTAAAAATGGCAAAAAGTGTTCCTAAATTTTTGTTCGTATCTTAGCATTTTTTAATAGTCGGGTTTTGTAATAAAATATCAGACAGGATTCTACCCGCCAATTTTGTAGCATATCCGACAGAATCCGACATTTCGGATATCCGCTTACAAGTATTGTATATGCAATAGTGTACACTTACGTTAGTTTATACTATATAGACAATAGACAATCTAATCCTATTAATCTCACGCGCACTGCATATGCGCATTGTAAGTATTTTACATAACAATCATAGTTAAGATATTGTTTACTAATGAAGCAAGTGTAGAGCAGAGCGCGTATGCATATGGTTACGGTGTTATGGGGGATGATGGCTGTTATACGGGATGGTTAACATCGTATTAATGTATTAATTTGCGCCAAATGTTTGGCGCACTTCTCTAGTCTTTATAACTATATAATACATTGTTTTTAAGAAAGACCAAAAAATCTATAATAAATCTACCATATCTTATGGTATTACAGTATCTTACAGTACATTTTTTAAGAAAAACAGATGTTGTATTCTTACAGTGATTCTTAGCGATTTAATATTCGCCTTTGATATAATCGGCAAACATTTAAATTGGAAAAAGAATTCAAAGTATTTGAACATCAGAAGACTTCAAAAGTTTTGCTTAAATCAAAAATATTTGAAATCTTGAGTTGATTGGTAACGTTAATGAAGTTAGTTTTAAAGAATGCGAAAAAATAAACAAATTGAAATTTCAAAAATAATTTGTTGTGGTTACAGAAGATTAATTAAATATATGTCTTAACATTGTGCTATGTTAGCATCTAAATCCATACACATCTAAAATTTTTATTTAATAAAGACTGGTGACATGTAATGTAAATGCTGACACATTGGGCTATCATAAACATCTGCTTACATAATGTTATGAACGGTTAATAATATTTTTCATTTTAAAATATAAATCAAACTTTTATAAAAGTTTCCATCAAAATATGTTTATTTGTTTGGTTCAGACATACATTAGATTAAAATAGCAATAGTTTTTTATAGCTTTTCATTGAATGTAAATATATTTTTTCTGTGCTACAGATTCTTGCAAAACACGTTCACTTTTATTAGACATTAATAAGCTTAGTAGTTATCAATTTTGCTATGAGCTAAAGCTTTTCGTAACTTTTTATGCAACACATTCTAGTGTTGAGCAATATGGGGTCAATTTCTAGGTATATTTTTTGCGAAATTTAAATAAAGATATTCCCGAATCTATTATATAATGGATTAGATTTGGTTGGTGTTAAAACTTTGACGAGAAGTTCGGTGTTGTTTCTAATAAACCTTTCCATAATATCTTTACTACGAATATAAATTTATTATTATCGCCTTTTCACTTGCATACCATAAAGCTCTTTCATATACAGGTCAGAACTTGGTCCACACTGGTCTATTCTATAACTTCTTATTCCTACATTATACACGACTTGATTCTCTGTACGTGATAAGTAAATCTAATGTATTAAATAAAAAAGATGATCAAATCCAGTATAAGATTAATAATAATTTACTTAACTCCTTAAGTGGCAGAGGTATATAAAAGAAAAATACTTTATATGAGAGTAATTGTTTTAATAACGAATTAATAAAATAGTTTGTTTTTAATAGAAAACTGTTTATACTTATCGTAGAGCCAAAACTATATATTTTTCTGGTAGTTAACAGTATTATAATATTGTAGATTCATAATTATTTTTTAAATCTGGGTTTAGATAACTTTTAAAGCTATATTTGGAATCATACTTAAAATTATCAGTTTATACTTTGGCTCTTCATATCGACATAACGTGATATTTTTGATTTCAGGAAAAGTATTGATTGTTATATTTATTGAATTTCACCGAAATACGAGTGACATACAAATAGATAAAAAATTGAATTTATGGTCAAGAGTTTGTGAGAAGGGCATTGTTTTCGTTAAAACGTATTTGCTATAATTTATGACATAATTCAATATTGACTGACGTGAGTGTAAATTACATTTCAAACGCTTAATTTTGATATTTGTTTCGCAAAGTAATGCCATAACTTATTTATTTATTTCTAAATATACTCATTTTATACGCCTTTTCAGAATTATTTGGGGTTATATCAGATTTAATAAGTGTGGGTGAGTTTTCAAGCTTATAAGCAGGTATTCTATTTAATCATTCAGTCCAACAAATTATGCTGCAGTTAATTAATTTTTTGAAATTTATTAATAAAGCATGAAAGTGTAGATAAAGCCTTAATAAAACTCATGACAAATTGTAAACATATATATAATGTTATTTTTTGCAGAGATAAACAATTTTTTTCTAAAATAATCAATTAATGATGAAAAAATTATCTTTTATGCAATACTAATTTTAAACTGGCTTTTTTGACTTTTTGTATAAGTTAGCTCATTAAGACTTAAGTAAGCACAAGAAGATATATATTTATCATAGGTTACTGTACTTGATTAATATTAAAATAATTTAAATTTTGTTTGACTCTCTATTTTCAAATATTTTTGAAATTAACTATACATTGTAGAACAAACAGAATCAAATATCTTAATTTTCGAATTTATTCAAAATTAAGATGATCTTTTTAGAAATAAGATTTGTATTTAAGTTTATTGTTTCCTCTCATTGACCCTGTATGTGATTTACAAATATTAAGGCAATCTTACGTTAGTTAATGAAGGTTACAATGAATAGCGTCTCTTTAACGTTTTCTAGAAAATCATACATTTAGACCGATTAATGCTAATTGAATGGGTATTCATTTATTGCATGCATTAAATTATCACAGGTCATAACATTGAAATTTATTAATTAACGATTCCTTCTATCTAATGAATTACTTGTTTCATACTACGAGAGAAGTATTATTAAACATTGTACAGTAGATATTAAATTAACTTAAATATACCTAATGATTCAAACGAAATTAACGAATTTATACATTATAACTAACTATTTGAATATATCAAAGGTTTTTAAAAAATTAGCTTTAAAATGTAGTAAAAATAATTGAAATTAATAAAATAGTACAAAAATATCTTTTACAAAACTTTCTAACTCATAAGCCCGTTCTATGAAAAATTCTGAATTAATTTATCGGCTTTCCTCAAGTTAACAGGTGACTCAAATTATCAGTAAAAACTTAAACGTTGAAAATTCTTAGTAAATAAGAAAATCTTAGATGAGTAAAAAAAATATAAAAATTAAAGTAAAATTTGATCCCCAAAGGATACTAGGAAGCAACCTAAATCAATACTTATATAATAAGAATTGCAAGTTCGATATGGCAGCGTTGTTTGAGTGTCACACGAATTTTTGGAACGCAATAAATCTAACGAATTCCATAAATTTTATTCACTGATATGGAAAATCTGTAATAAAATTCTTAGAAACGTACAAATTAAAATAGATATAGAGTTAAAGAATTAATATAAACGATTCAAGAATCGTTTACTAAGTTAGAAATTCGTTTTTAAATTTATTCATTCTAAGAAAGTCAATTATTATTACTAATATTAAAAATTTTATTATTTTAATTTATTGCAAAAAATCAATTTAATTAAATTTCTTAACTTTAGCTAGACTTTAATAATTTACCTTCAAAATCAAATTTTAACTTCTTTCAATCTGCCATATTGTTCAATTTTCCAATTTCTGTATTTATTGAATTCATACCTTTGAAAAATAAAGTTAAACGAACGTTATTTAGCATAAATAATAATATTAAATATTTATAATTAAAGTGTACTATAAATTTCAAAATTCTAAAACTGTTATGTAAGCTTTTAACAAATACAAATTATTGAATATACAAAAGAGTGCGTTAGTATCGAAGTAACTAAATTAGTGTTCTTTCTTTTATTTTTTAATATTGACTGATTTGGAAAAATTATTTTTTCGAAAAAAATAATTCATATCGAACATAAGAAATAAAATAATATAAATCAAACATTTTTTGTCTATGCCTATTAATGCATTGAATTGTTGTACGTATGCCACGCCCACTGTTCCAATTTGCTTAACATTGATCTGCATTTGTAGGAATAGACAAAAAACCTATGATATAAATATTTTACTTAGATCATAAAAAGTTTGACGATTTTATGCTTAGCATAAAAAAGTTATTATAGCTGACTGGTGTCAGTGCTTTTCAACGAGTAAATGAATACCATTGTGCAAAAAATCATATTTCTGTAAAAATTTACTCTTTTAAAAAACTGCCGCCAAACTCTGTCAAATTAAAATCGCCATTTGGTTTATATTACTGGAAGAGTACTTAATTGATATTTAGTTTGTATATAACAATCAAGGAAATAGGTTTAAAGTAACACTCTTTATTGGTTCCTTGAAAAACATTCTCAACAAACCAATGAGCAGAAAGTATATAATGAATATCTAAAAATTTTTGAACCATAAATGAATTTAAAAATTATTAAAATTTTATTCATCGTCAGTAATATATTAAATGGAAGTAAGCTTTCAGTATTATGCGAAATATTGACCTATAAACTCTCAATTTAGCATACACATGACCATTGTGCGTATTGATATGATAAACTCAAACGTTTATTATTCATAAAATTGCCAAAACCTTCTAAGGATACTGTGATACATGATTGTATTAATGCATTTGAGAATACCGTAAAAAAGTTTAACATTTTTTGAATGAGAGTTGAAAACCTAGAATTATTTAACAGTTGAATTTGTTGAAAATCAATTGAATTCTTGGAAAAAATTTATTTTATTTAATCAAAAGCATTTGAAATGCGAGTAGAATTAATAAGAAATTGCTTTTACTTATAATCTTTCTTTTTGAATAAATACATTTAAAAAAATAAATTTTTTGTTCAAAGAATAACTCATTTGTTTATTCACTTTTATAACTTTATTCGTGGGCATAAATACGGTAATTTCCTCAAATTCATTCTAATTTATTCATTAAATATTTAAAATTTTAAAAACCAGTTCAAAAATTAAAAGTTAAGTTTATATATAAATTTGTCTAAAAGAATTTTTTTGATATAAAATTGTTAGCAAATTAAATAATTTTAATAACTATTTTAAACCATATTTATCAGAATGTTTAATATTTAAATTTTAGAGGAAATTTTCTTTATTAATCACTAGCAATTATCATTTGTTGTGATTTCGCAAATATTTATTTTTTAAAAGAAGATATTTAGAATATTTTGTTTGTCTCTCTAAAAAAGTAAAAAATTTATAAAAAGTGTTATTTTTAAACTTTTTCACAAGTTTTGCTCGATTACTAAACGACACTGAATGCTGAGTATCCTACTCAACATAGAGATTGAATGAGTGTGATCAGTGAAAAATAGCTGTGAGACTTTTTACGTCAATTGTATCTCCAATTTGGTTGGTTTGCCGTAAACTGTTGGCGGACCTTATAAAACTAAGAACTCATCCTTTCTGAAATTGATTACTTTATAACACAAAAGCGATAAGAAAGCAACAGTTATGCTATTCTTATAAACACCGCTAATAATAATAAAAAATCGTATTACTACAGTCTTACTATTATTACACGTATTGTTCATGTGCAGCTTTTTTCGCTTTGCAATTTAATCATAATTTAATATCATTTTTAGCAATTCAAAGCAATCTCTCATCTCAATCCAAACTTTAGTATTACTTAACTGATTATAAATTTCGCTTATTTCCTCATATTTTTTCAATACCTATCTTTGATTCTCTTTAGTTTTATAAAACACATTTTGATAGTAGGTTAAATTTTCAGGGAACAATATTTTAAAAATTTTAGTCGATGTAATTATCTAACAATGATTTATTGGTGTTTAAAATTGATCTCAATCTCATTTGTCATTTCATTTTATGGTACATCCAATGCAGTCAATTGGGACTGTGAAACTTTGTTGGCTCATTTAAATGGTATGTTTTCACAACTATTTTTTTTAAAAATCTACTTTGTTTTTAAAATTTGATTTTAAAATTAAATACTAACTAACTTTTTATGTTTATTTGATAAGATTAACATTCATAATAATTTACCTTAAGTTATATTTATACTTTATGTTTCAAAATTTTGTAAACGCTGTTTGGCGAAGAAACGAAAATTTTTAACCTAAATGCCAATATGTCAGGTCAGGCATTCGTTTGATTTATATAGGAATGGCAAATACTAATAATGTTTTAAGTTGCTTAGTTTAAGTTTTTCTATTTATAAACTTAAAATTCCAAGGAATTCCATAATTTAGTTATTAAATATTGATAATTAAATAAACTATAAGTTTGAAACTATTTTATTAATTATTTTTTATTAGCAATCATAAATTTCACAACAATCGTGTTAAGTAGTTTTGGAATTAGATTGAGTTAAATCGAATGAATGCACATTATTAAGTGTAGATAAAACATTTAGATGCGCATTTAGTTCATGATTATATTTATTATACTTTTTTTGAAGGTATAGCAAACAAATCTTAAGCTATGAAATGTTACCTAACGACTAAACTAAATAAGCTTACTAATTCATTGTCCAACTCTTTTATTTTGCTGAACTGCCTTTGAAACTTATTTAATTAATTATGGAAACAAAATAAATTTATAAAATATAAAAATTGTTAGTTTTTATGCAAAAAAGCAATATTTTAAAACAGTTACCACAAACCCATTAGTTTTTAAAAATATTCGTTTTATATTCAAAGAGTTTATTTGAAAAAATAATTGTAATAACCATACAATCTTGCTTACTATTAAAAAACGTTAGATTAGTTTTGAAAACATTCAGTTAGAAAGTGATAACCATAAAATAATTCTGATGTAAGACTTACATAAACAATAAAAACCTTTTTATCATTTATTAGCGCTTTCAATTCAAAATAAAACCTCGCACAAACATTCCAAACAAATGTTGATACTTTTTGCATTTTTCGACTATAATCCATTTAACAGAAGTGATATACAATATAATACATAAGTCACTTGCATTAAAACTTTTTAAAACACTTGCAGGCATTGTTTGTTAAATTGTAATCCTTTGTAAACACTTTTGCACCAGTGATAACGGTTTATAGATATATTGCACTGAATGCATTAAAAGAAACGTTGATAATAAAAGTTGGTTAGTTTTCATCATTTTCACGCAAAAACACATTTAAAATTATTACCTAAAACTAAAATTTAACAAATTTGTGTGCCATCAAATCTTTTTTATTTTACTAGATCATTATAAACTGAGTGTTTAAAACGGGTTGAAAATAAACTAAAGTTTTTAAACAATAATTATAAAAGCTAGCTTTAGTTCATGTCAACATAAACTCAGCTGTAGTATTCGTCAGCTTTAAATTAATTAATTACCTATAAAATTTAGCATTTATCTAGAAAAATTGCTATATCAATTTTAATGTAAACTTAATGCTTACCCGATTCAAGTTTTCGGAATTTTTTTTTCAATTTAATAAAATCAGAATTTGAGAATCAAATATTGTCCTTTTAATGTCAAAATTGCGAATTAATATTGAATCTATGATATTAATTTTATATATCTAGCAAATGAATGACAAATTTAATCGTGAATTTATAACTTTTTTGGTCAAGAAGACAGTTATTAACGACTAATCGTAAGCCTAATGCTAGCGATTGCAACCACAAATTAGTGAAATTTTGTTTCGTAACCGAAATAATTTTCTAAAACTGCGGTAATCAAACCTGATATTTTCACTATTTTTAATTTTGAAGTGTCAAATGTAAGTGACCTTTGCTATAATGACAAGTTCCACTCATATTTTTCTCGTAATGTACAAAATAAGAGAGAGCTGGAAAATACTACAAACTTTATTGAAAACGTGTATGTAAAATTTGTTTAAATCCATTAATTTTATAAACAACAGTCTGGCGTTTATCAATGTTTTTAAACCCATGTGAAAAGAAAAAGATAATATTGCATGAAGTTTTACAATGTTTCTGCCAATTTATTACTGTTATTCATTAGGTTTTGTAAAAGACCAGAATTTGGATTATCGGAATATAAATTTTTCCTTTTTGAAAAACAAACTTAGCTAAATGATAAAATAGCATATTATTTTCAAACTTTCATTTAAGAATTTAATGTACTTGTATGAAACTACAGTATTTATTTAAAATGCTTAATTTCGATTAACTTAATTTTAGGCAAACATACTAAATATTTTTATTTACGATAGTTCAATTGAATATATCAAAAAAAATCTTTACAGAGCTATCACTAAAAAGTAACTATTAAGGTCAGCTCACTCTTCAGCTTTAGATTAGAGTTCTGGTTTTCGCTAGTTTAGTTTAGCTCAGGCTCAAGGTAATTGAACTAATTCTAATCATTAATTAATTACTCATCAATAATAACTTAATTATTTTGTTTTTCAATAATATTTTTATTGTTAATTAGATCGATCAAAATAAATAGTTATTATAAATAATAAATTTTAAAATAATATTTAGAATAAAGTCTAGGAAACATTTTTTATGTTAGCAAAAAAAGCTTTTAAAATTCTAAATGACTCGTTAGCAGAATGCACGGATACAGTAAAGTAGCATATTTAAAAAAATTTATTGTAAAAATTTTTTCCATTTATTCTTCCTATTTAAAACATTGAACAAATGTATTTATCATTAAAATGCAATATTAATTTTAATAATAGCATATAAAAATAAGAATCAAATAGGCATTTACTGAGCTTAATATTAATCAATGGAATATTCTAGAATTTTTTTAATCAAACAAAAAATTAAAAGCTAATATTTTCTTAACTCATCTTCATTTTTATGAATATCTAATATTTAGAGCATTCCTTTTAATATTTTCAACGTATATTAGACATTTAAAAACAAAATTAGTGCACTAATAAGACAAAGTATTGGTACATATACAACTCGAGACATCGTGGAATTTATTTTTTTAATTATTAGTGCATAGTATTTCATTTTTCTTTCAATGGTTGACTAGATTAGATTTTGCTAAATTAAAAAATTAGTTGGTCCAATTAAATATGCCTAAATTTTACAACTTATAATCTTATGAAATTTCAAAAGATTTAATCTGTTTAAACATCAGTTTATATTCGAAATTTTTCTTTTTTATGCAAACCCTGTGCTATAGTATATTCTTTGCAACTATGTTTGTATACTAACTTTGGTGAAAATTACAAAATACATTTTGAGTTTGTAAGTTCATTTGATAAAATTAACGTCAAATATTTTGACTTCTATTCTTTCCGATATTTAAAAATAAGTTTTAATCATCCATGAAAAGATTAATCGGTAATTCTGGTTCTATAAATGAACTTTTAAAAACTTTTCATTTTATAAAATAGAACATTTATAATAAAATTTATGACGGATGCACAAAATAGCGTAATTATGCAAAGTATAATGTTATGAATTTATTCATTTATTCATTCAAATTATTTTTCAGCTAATCTTTTTCAGAAACTAGCGATAAAATACCATACATATTAATAATTAACAACAAAGTTTTTTAGGAAATTAATTATTTAAACCATTAATGTGTTGGCAAATGATTTGTTAAGATATGAATCATGCTTTCATATAAATTCATTTAATTCTAAAATTTAAATAAGTAGAAAAGAATTGAAGAAAAATTATAAAATTAATTATCTCATATTATTAGAGACAATCGATACAGAATATAAGACCGATAGTGACCGGTATTGCCCACCAAAAATTTAGAAAATTAAAATAGCCAAAAAATTTTAAACTCTTATAAATATGGGTTTGAAACTGAATTTAAATTAAATTCAAAACACTCAATTGATTAAAGCTTTATTTCAGTAAATATTTGTTTTAAAATTTAATTTTAGGAAAGAAATTTTAATAAAACTGGTAATAACTTAATATAAAATCGCCGATATTTTAACGATAACAGACTAAACTTTTGATTTATATTGTTTTCGCAAAAATTTATCGCGAAAATGCTATGAATAGCTATACAGAGTATGTTTTTAGGTTACGTTCTGACTAAAAAGTCGAGCTTAAGCTTTTGACCATGTCCGTCCGTCAATGTATGTCTGCACGTTTTTCAGTTTTATCACAATAAATGGATTTGAAATATTGTCATCATGGGTATAAAATCTTAGATTTTTTAGATAAGAATAGACTTGAGTGACTTTTTCAGTTACTCAATATATTATGGCGAAGCGACATAATGTCAGCCATAGCCTTCTAACTTATATTGCAAATCTGGGTACAAATAAGCGGTACCACAAGTATTACTTTAAATAAACTCAGAATTAATTCCAACATGATTAAACCCCATTTATTATGATAAGTTTTAAATAATTCTTTATTATGATAAAAGTGACATCCAAAATTCAATAGCTATTTTGATTTACTGTAATCAAAGTGAGCTAAAATCCAAGTCAAAAAATTCAATCGTTATCAGAAAGTTTTCTATCGTATCTACACACTGACAGAAATTGTGTACAATGGTTTAAATTGAGTTAAAAGTATAAGAAATTTTAATTTGAGATTAAATTATAGTCTATTAAATAAAAAAAGATATGATATCGAATTAAAATCATTTACGTCGTTAGCAAGAGTCAAAACTTGAAGTATACTTTAAAAGTGCAAACCACAGTAAAGAAAAATATATAAATCTAACGATAACTGATTATACGATGATTGTAAGCATCGCTACTAAATAATATCAATGCATTTTTAGAATATTGCAACTTTGAGCCAGAAATCATCATACTTTTTACTAGTGACAGCTTAAGTTAGTGTGCTGTAACAGTAATGTACAGTTAGCACTTAACAAATACTGTAGTCGGTACACAATTTTTAGAGTAGCTTTGGTTATAATCAGACGGCGGATTTTTGGTTAGAACAAATTAAGGAATTTGGTGGTTATTTGGTAACAAAAATTTTGATATTTGGGAACAAAAATTTTAAAATTTGGTAATACAAAAAACAAAATTTCATAAGAGTAAGATATTATATTTTAAAATTAAGAGTTTTTCAAATTTCTTCAATCAAACTTTCTCTTTTTTTGGTCAAGAATATGTTTGTAAATTTAAAAACTTTGTTCAACTGCAGCTGAATTTAATGGTGCATAAAATAATTTTTGTTTTAAGCTAACATGTGTTGAATTTTTCAAAATCGTCAAATGGGGATTTTAAAATGTGAATCTTTAAGCTTTTTAAGAAAATCTTCATTTAAATTTTTTAAAACTTTTCATCAATAATATTGATTTGTTCTTGAAATTTTAGTGTTTGACACTATGTTTTTGCAAATCCATTAAAATTTGGTTGAATAAACATACTTTTTGAAAATTTGGTTATAACGAAATTTAAGCAAATTTGGTGATTTTGGGGAAATTTGGGATTTAAACAAAAATCCACCATCTGGTTATAATAGACAAATTTCCAGCAATGGAAACTTTTTGGATTAAAAAGGTAAAATTTTTAGTGTTAAAATATCAGAATAGAAAATGTGGAAATTAAATTAGATTTTTTATAGCATTAATCTATAATTTCGCAAAGAATTTATGAAGTTATTATTAATTAATAAACTCAATAACGATGTTATTGACGCATTTTATTTATTTTATCTACACTTATGATCGCATGTAATCTGAATTGGAATTATTAGAATATCAACGTGAAGATTTATGTTTAGGATTGATTGTAACGGAGAATGTTGAGTATAGCAATCAAAAAAATAGTGACTGAAGTGAATCGAAATTTAAACAAGATTTATTAAATTTCTAACATTTCATGTTTCAACCATTAAATTTTTGTAACTCCGTATATTATCGCAATATTTCTTTAATAGTGTAATTTTTATGAAAATTTACTCTTGTCCTGATAAGTTTTTTAAAACTTGATGTCTAAAGCAAAACTTCTTCAGAACACTCAATTTTAAATAAGCATCAAATAAAAAAGTTAAAAAAGCATAATCCACATCAATCTGTGTTCTATTAAAACAATATTGTTTATTATATATTTAATTTAATAAATATTTACAATGGCCTATAAACACAAAATGGAATATTTCACTCTAAACCGATTATATTTTACCAGAAGTTTTATTAAATTATCGAGTAAATTAAACAAAATAAAAAAGGATAAAATCCCGCAATAAAGATCAAAGTTAAACGTAAGGACTAGCTTTCAGACGGATGGGAATTTCAATTAACAATTATCTTTAAAGTCAGATAAATTAAAAATTAACACAACACTATTTTTGGGCAATAAATTTTGTTCTATGATATAAACTACAAGCTTACACTTATAAATAACATCAGTTTAAGCTTATAAGTACTTTCATGTCATAGCTGGTGTGAAATTCCAATAGAAAACATGAAATCCCATCAAGCTTGAAATTCTAAAACATCGTAAAACTTAAAATTCTAGTAGTTTTTAGACGTGGTTATTCATTCCATGTACTCGCGCATCCGTTGTTTAAAAGCTTTCTATTTTTAAAAAATGATATTTAAAAAGCTCTATTATTGTTTAAATATTACTAATTGTTAAATAAAATTTGTGGATCTTTAATATTTTCAAAATATCAATCTAATAATAATAATAATAATAATAATTTAAAATAGGCAACATTTTTATTTGTGCTTAGCTGTACAATCTTCGCATCATTAATTTTATAACACTAGCGCTATAATAAGTGATTTTCTGACATATCATGAAACTACCACAAGAAATGATTGCTTCAAATAGAATTTACTTGTCATAATAAAGAAAATTACGATTTATAAATAAGTTAGCATTTTATCAAATTAGTCGAATTAAATTTGCTTATTTTATTAATGATTTACCTAATACTAAATTAATTCGATTAAAATTAATTTAACCATGCGATACTTTAAATAACAAACTTAAATATAAATTTTATTATGAATTATATAATGAAAAATTAATTTCTTAATAGTAAGTAAAAAATCTAATTAAATAATTTTATTTCAATTATCCATCCCTCGGTATACTGTATGATGTGTGGTAATGTGGGTGTCATATGTTTGAGCAGTCATTTTTAAGCACTTGCAATTTCAATCCGGTAATTTCAGTCTTTACTTCTTAAATTTAGTTATTTTAGTTTGGTTGACAAATCAACAATAATGCTGGGATTTCGTAATCGCACTACAAATTCAAAAGTGTTGAGACTTACTAAAAGTTTGAAATATTGTGTTAAAATTTATTCTAAAGTTGCTTTAATCAGATCAATTCAAATACAATCACTAATTTCATAAATTTTCGATATAACTTTTCAATCATTTAAGTCAACATTTCATTCTTGAATTAAAACTTTATTTAATTTATCTGATAGCGACTTTTCAAAATAACTGCTATGAATAATTCAAAAAAAAAAATTTCTCCAAAAAACATAAAAGCGCCATATATTATACTTTAATTTATAACTTCGTAAATCATTTGACATTTGAATATGCAAATGCGTTAACAATAAATCTCTAAGGATCTGCAACAGAAATGTGTAAATTTTGTATGTTTTTTCAATTAAACTAAGCTTAAATATTATATAAACTCTCTTTAACATAACATTTTACTGTTTGTGATACATATTTAACATTATTAAACAAACAATTATATTTAAGCGAGCAAATATTTTCTACAACATATTCCATAAGTTTATTTCATGGTTAGTCCCGTAATTTTTTTACTGTTGGTGTTTTTTAAAAGATTCTTTATGTTTTTAAAACTATTATTTACAATAAAATAATAAATTAAGGTAAATAATATTGGTTTATATTTGAAAAACAAGAACTTAATCTATTTATTTAGGTGTTTTTTTCATAGAAGTGTCTCAAAATTATTGACTCAAAAATACAGTAAGCTTATTCATTACATTATTTTCAATTATTTTATTTGAGAATTCAAGAATTTGTAATAGAGTGGGATTCTATAAAGAAATAAAAAGTTCCAAATGATACTTTTGCACTGTTTTATCTATTTAAAAGTTTGAAAACAAGTTATCTATCATTAGATTTAAACATAATCTATTATTAGTTTTTCTGATTGATTCACCAATCATATCGTAAAATGGCGAACATTTTGAATCAAAATTACAAACAATAAGAACGACACATTCATAAAGAGCTCACTTTTTCTTAGGTTAATGTGTAAATTTTTGTAATAAAATTATCTTTTATTATCTCATTATGGCAAGATGTCATTTCCCTTTATTAATATAAAACTGCGGACACGTTGACAATCATGCAGATGGGCAAATGCATAAGCTACTTTTTTTGAAAAGTGAGCTAATAAAAAATGTATTATTTTCTCAATGAACTTTGAATCTGTAATATTTATCTGAAATAATATAATTCTTGCGCAATCAAAATGCAAAATCTAGATATTTGATGAGCAATGTATTATTTTTATTTCAATATTACTATTGCATGCGTTACTTTAATCAAAAATATGCAAATATTACTATTTATGCATTTTGTGCTCGGTTCACGAATAATAGAATTAATTTGTTTAAACAGAATACATCTGAAATTATTTAATGCTATAAAAACAATATCTTATTTACCATAATTAAATTTTCTCTTCGAAAATAGAAAAGATTTTTTTTCAAAACTCTATTAGTGGATAAAGTATTTGTTTTTGTAGAGTTTGACATTTTACTTTGAAGATCAAGTGCAATTTTCAGTAGTATTTATAATTTATTTTATATACAATTCGAAGATTAAAAATTAAATTAAAATTTTGATACTAGCGAATTTATAATAAATTAATTAAATAATTTTAATAAAAATTACACCTAACAAGATTTAAAAGCACATACGGACATGCCAATCAAGTATCCCCCTACTAATAATTTTTTATCCCATTAAGCCACAGGGAATGCGAACATTACACACAAACAAAGCTTGGTATTTTTTAAAAAAGTGAGGAAGAAAAAAGTTATATTTTTTGTTAATCTTTTAAGTTTTATAATAAAATAAAATGTCTTATTTGAAAAATTGAAATTAAGGTTTAAAATTAATTATTGTTTTAGACGATAGAATATATACGGACGTATCACCTGATTTAGAATTCTTACTGATCATATATGTAATATCTGTACTGTAAGTTATTTTTGGTGACTCTTACTTCATAATTCTTTGCTGTAATTACTAAATTGAGATCTACCACTCAATATCGATCTATGCATATGTCCTCACAAATAAGTATTTACGCTTTCACTTTGATTATTTTTATTGTTATTATTCTGATTTTTATTATTGTTCTTCATTTGTATAATACATTTATTTAACATTTATTTATCCTTAGCTCAGACCTAAAGCTAAAAACTTAATTAATACTGAGTGTTTGATCTGTGATGCACCATTTCTAATAGTAGTTTAATTATATTTAAATTAAATTAAACAAAACGATTTCTTACCCATATAAGAATTCATTTATTCAAAAAGTTATTCTGCTTAATTTACTGCGTTTTTCTATCACTTATCAAGACATAAATCGCCAATAATTCTAAGTTTATTTATAATTATTAGTATTATGAAAGCTCTACCAGAACTTTAAAATGGTATTTTATTTAATCCAGTAGTTGACAGATTCGTTAATAATTGAAATTAACATTTGAATTTTGAAAATTACAACTATAAATTAAGGATAAATAATAACAACTAATGTATGCACAAAATGTGAATGGTAATTATTTTGAGTTTTATGCATAACTTTACAAAAAAAATCAACATAAAGATTTTGTACTTTAGAATATTACATTGATGTTTCAAATTAAGGACTAAAACACAAGAAACAAAATTTTAGTAATGATTTTTACATGAATATGAGTTCAAGCTTAAGATTTTAAGCTTTGAGGAAAATAATAAGGCATTTCAAAAAATATGATTAGGTTAAAAGATTATGGCTGACTTTCTAGGAGAGAAGTTTTATTTTGACCCAAAGTTATCTGTCCGACTGTACTTTCTACCTGTACTTAACTAAACTCGAATTGATCGAAACTTTAATATTTGATCTTAATTAACTTTGTAACTCAAACAATGACGTTAAAGCAGTAAACTCTTTATAAAGCTATTGCTTTAATTTTGTTTGATTTTTATTATATTTATACTAATGGAAATTACATTATTATAACATATAACATGTGAAATAAATATGATTTAAGTTTAAATTTTATTCCAATGGGAGAATGAAACATAAATTTAATAAAAAAAAGCATAACATTTAAATACGTGTTAAATCAGTGAACGTACGCTCAAAATACATTAAGGGAAAACAATCAATAGAAATAATAAAAATCATGTTAGATGTCACACAATGATAGGATTATGTTTGAATCGCGTTTGCAGTGCACTCACTTTTAGGTTAATTACCAATACATGTGTTACACCCTATTATAGCAGTTTGTATGGCATTATTCTAGTATCACCATATTCTCTCTTCCGCTATTTTCTCCCTAATTTAGTTAAGACTTATTTTTCTTACTTAATTAAACTTATTTATTGTGTTTAGATGCACATAACTAGTTTTGTCTCTTTCAACTACTCCTACATATTTTACTATAGGTTAATCATTTAATTATGTTTACTTTTTACGTATTCATAGAATTTCAATTTCTTATAGAATTAATAGGATCAGTATTAAAAATATGAGTAACACGTTATAATTTCGATTTGTAAATGAAAGAAAAACAACTTAGTCGCGATTTATCTTAAAGGCATTTTTATAATAAAAATTAGCTACAGCTTATTATTTTTGCTTTAACCAGAAATCGAAAAAAAAATCTAAAAAAAGTTGTTGGATATATTAAGTTACAAATTGATAATTAAATTTGTCAGAAAATTGGTTAATACTTGTTAAAAACCATATACTGTACCATCAGTTTAAAATAAAACCTAAGTGTGACGTCATATTTTTATATGTAAAACAAGCTAACTTTTTGACGTCGCACTTAGGTTTTATTTTCATGAATTTTTGAAAAACATTTTTAGCTTTTGTTATATGCTCATGTTTCTTATTTTATAATTATATTATGAAAATTTAAAATTCTAAACTAATTTAATTTAATTAGTTGCATATTATTTATTAAATGCATATTTTTAAACAAATTATAATTTCTTTGTTTTCATCCAACAAAAGATAAAATATCAGATTTTTGTAATTAAGTTAAAAAGTTTTAAAATAAAGAAATAAAATTTTTAGATTTATTGCTTAATACTGTACGTTTATAGTTCATTTTAAGATAGTTTATGAATGTTTATTATAAATTACAATTCGTTAACAACTGATTTATTTTTATTATATTTATTTACGTTTATTTATCGATTGTTAAATAGGTCCTAAAATAATTATAAACGCAATCGATTTATTGAATTTATACGAAAAATGTCAACAACAAGAAAATTATGAAATAGTTAAACGCAGCACACCTTTCGAAGACGAAGGTATACGATATAAAAGAAATATGTATGATGTCGAAGAAAACACTCACAAAAAACCTAAAGTTAGATATCTAACTTTGAATAATGATGAATCATGGCTTAATTGGAACCCTTTTAAGAAATTATGGTTTAAACGGAATCCGTTTAATGCAGAAGGCATTAGATTTAAAAAGAATCCGTTCGAAACTGAAGGCATTCGGTTTAAGAAATATGTATATAATGGCGAAGGTATCAGATTTAAAAGGTCATCTAATATTTTTGGAGATGAAGGCGTCAGATATAAAAAATCACCATTCAATGAAGAAGGTTTGAATTTTAATTTTATAAAAAAATTGTTTAAAACTTAATAAAATAAGCGTTATTATTATGAATTGTCCTCTTAATTAATTAATAGAGAGTAAAAAAATGGCATATAAAAAGCTTCAAAAAATCACAATAATATTGCTAAAACTTGCACTTATTTTGAGAAGTTACAGCAAATTGTGATTGATAACCTACTCGTTCACTTATTTAACATCCACTAATCTGAAAACAGTTTGTCGTTCAGTAGGTAACGTTCGCGCTTAGTTTCATAACGTTTTAACGCTTTTGTAATTTGAAGATACATTATGTTACATACAAATCACAATATTTATAACAAAAACATTATTTTGCGTTAATGTTCTTTTTTAAGTACTCATTTTATAAATTTTTTATTAACTAATGCTAAAATTGAAAATAAATCTGAAATACAGTAAAATTATAATTAAAAAGAGTGTTAAAGATTGTTAGAACGTTCTGAAACTGAACGCGTACGTTAAACTACTGAACGGCTACTAGTTTTCAGACTAGTGAACGTTGAATAACTGAACGAGTACTTTATCATCTCAATTTCCTGTATCTATACGTAAAATAAAAGTACCTTAAACTTATCTAAATATCTTTCAACATCTCTCTTGTATATTATTAGTATCAGTATTAGTAACTTTGGCTGTAGCATCTTATTTGGTAGGCAAATATAATTTAAACTTTAACAATTAAGTAAAGAATAGAACTGAACATTTAACTACTTGCTATACTGTATAAACGCATTCATTA
The DNA here is from genome assembly GCA_034700185.1 of Phthiracarus laevigatus. NCBI lineage: Eukaryota > Metazoa > Arthropoda > Arachnida > Sarcoptiformes > Phthiracaridae > Phthiracarus > Phthiracarus laevigatus. Next base: position 21,714 of record JAQIXJ010001100.1, read on the forward strand.
TAGGCTATAATTTATAGCTATAAAATTAAGAAATGCTATAATAAAAATACACACTATCCAATCTACATTAAGTAAAGTGTGCGACGGTAGGGTAGTGAGGTTGGGTCGCCATACGGAGCTCATAAACCTTACCCAAATTAATATACAAATCTCATATAAATACTTCAATACTTTATAAGTAAACATATTTTTGTTAATATTACGGCAACATTAAGTAAACGATATTGTACGACAACCGAAACTTTAATATTTTACTTGTCATAAATTTTTCTTTGGTTGTTCCACATATTAAAAAATTTCTTAAGGGCAAAGGTTACAAAACTACTGTAATGAGATTTAAGAGACAATTTTTCGAAATTAGCTTTTAAATTTGCAAAATAGCATTTATTGGATTTTATAATAAAAAACCGAAAATAGCATTTATTAAGTAAATCAAAATGAATCCATATAGATTTGTGTAATATGCCTCTAATTTATGAGAAAAAATATAATAAATGCTATCAATTTGGCTCTATATTGATTAGGTACAAATTATTTTAAAACTTCTTGTTATTTTTAAAACACAATTAAAACTATTTTGTTTACCAATGTTTTTAATTAATGAATTGATATTATTATGCGAAATATTCAATTTATATATAGTCTTATATAAACATCTAAAATAAATAATGTTTGGCTGTGAATAATGTACAAAAAATATATTGCGTTAGAATCATCTATTTTAACAAAAAATTAGAGCAATTAACTTTATAATGTAAAATTTATCTATTGTTTCAATGCCACAGTTTTAATGAAGTTTATATAATTAATTTTAGTCAAATTAAATTTTTTTGTTTAGTAGTAACTTTAATTTATTTTAGTGGGTTATCAAAAAACCAACAAACTGCGGCAGATGTACAGTAATTGTTTTAATCGTCTACTATTTGTATTACATAAACTTTAAATTGTCCAAATAGTATACGTTTTGGGGAAAATTAGATTCAAATTAGATTTGACAAAATTACGCAATAAATTAATTAGAACTTATGAGCTCAATAATACAGTACAATGTTGTGAATACTATATACTCTAGAAGCTAAGAACACAATGAATAATAAAAAGAATTTCAGTTACTTGGTTTCTGAAAGACTTTTTTGCATTTCTTTTATGTTATATTTTTTATAAATTATTTAAACTCTCACTTCCATTGAAAATAACTTGCGAAAAAGTTTCTTACTTAATTTGTATTAAATTAACTAAACAACTAAGTATTTTTATTACTAAGTTAAGCTTAAAACAGTGCACTTTTATTTTTTCTTTGATCGTATTCATATTTAAATATGCTTACTTTAATTCGTTTATAATCAAAAGTTTTATTTGCTATTTCGAAACTACACCTTGCTATTGCTATAAAACCAACACTTCTTTATCAAAACTGCAGTTAGTCTTTTAAAGTTCAAAAAGCATTAAAATTTAATATAAAAGTTAAATGGAATAGTAATTTTATGGAAGTAAAAACTAAAGTAAATTAAATTAAAAATTTGTATTATAAATTAAAAAATAAGAATATTCACATATCTTAAAGCAATTGATATTAATCCTTATCCTTATCTACATAATGAAATAAATCAACTCTCTCTCTCTCTCTCTCTCTCTCTTTCTTTCTTTCTCTATCTCTCTGTATGTCACGGTATCCTAAAATACTGGATGAAACTTGGGGTCAAAGATAACTGTTAAAATTATTTTCAGTAAAATAAATGTTCATTTATGTTAATATTGTTAAACTTTTTTGAATAAATTTAATCTTATACATTATTTTTTAATTTTGATAATAGGAATTAGATTTAAAAAGTCACCATTT
>JAQIXJ010001101.1:0-23551 GCA_034700185.1 Phthiracarus laevigatus
AAGTAAAATGTCATTTGATATTGTCGTAAACATTTTTTTATTACTCTTCTGTTGTGCAATATATATGGGGAGGCTCGGACTCAGGCTTCAGGTTCGGGCTCAGGCTCTAATTTTATTTGAGGCTCGAGGTTCAGGTTCTTATAGGGAGGCTCAGGCTCCAGCCGGAGCCTCTGGAACCCGAGCCTCATCATCACTAGTCTAAATAGTAAATTAAATTCAAATATTTACATATTTGATACTTTCTGTATAAAATCTTAAATAATAAAAGCATACCATAGTATAATTTATTGAGTAAACCGAATTACGGTAAAGCAATCCTCAATAAATATTGTACATAAAAATGCAATACACGTTGCATCAAATTCTCAGAAAACTAAAATCTAGAAAATGTTTACATTATTAATTATTGTTTAATTACATTACTGATCGGTATATGGAATACCAATAAACTATCAAATAACAATCAGATATAATTTTATTTATCATTATTAATGGTTAAACTGAAATATAATCACTATATTAAAAAGTTACGCCATCATCCTAATCATATTAGAGGAACATTCCTCCTTATCATAGGACTTTGTCATATCGATTGAAAGGTTTCAATAAATAAGTTATACCGTACAAACTTATGAATTAGTCTTATATCTAATAAATAGATAATAAATCTATGCTTATTTATCGTTAAAAAATTTATTTAATAAACATTTTTTGTTTCGTAAAACAATATGAATGATATATAATATGCGTAATCAAATAATTAACTATCAATTAAACTTTTGCTCAACTAATTGCTATTTGAATAATATTACTCGTTAGTAAATTTTACAATAAACGTGTGCAAAAAAGTTACTAAAGGTAAGAATTTTAGCGTTTACATAATTTAGAAATAATATTAGTTGTATTATCGTTAATATATGTCACAAATATGCGAAAGCTATGCTATAAATTTAAATTTATTTGGCAATTATTGTATACTTTTGTCGCTTTACTGCATAATCCAATGATGTTAATTAACGCGTAACCAATAAAAGATTTCTTTCAGCGCTAAATCCTTTTATTTTGCACAATAAAATACGTTAAATTAACATTTTTTGTTTAGAAATTAAGTTAATCTGACAAAATATAAACAGAAAACATTGTCGATATTGCAGCCAAAAATCATATAAACAAAATTTAAATAAAACGCTTAAAAGCGATTGAGACGCGAAACAAACAACGCTTTCATTCACAGTACAGTATAGCCAACAAATTTGTAGACAAAAATCAATAGAGTAAACGCAGTAACGTTTCACAAAACGCGTTGAATGGTAGGACACATCTATGTGCGGCTTTTCGGCGAAATGTTTTATGACTGAAAAGATGCGGTCATGTATCTAATGGATGCGCCGTTTAGCTATCATTACAACATATAAATATCGGTTTGATCGCTAACTGCTAATTGCATTTAATTCAACCAAATTATACATTATCACAATTAAGCGTATATTATTGGTGCGCTGTTTTATTGTTTTAGCAGTTGTTTTCGTTTTATGTCATTCACAGAAAATATTTTTGAGTGCTATTTGTGCGTCACTTAAAACTAATCACTTAATCCTCGTATCGAATTATTTTAATAAATAATTTTCTCTGCCGCTAATCATTTTTACATACGTAAATATATTCGCTATAATTTACTAATTTAAATGCATAAATACCGCACAAATAGTTGATTATAATCGCCAATTTTGCTATAACTCACGGCTGATATATAAACACACGGTATTATTTGATTTCGATACGATTTTTATTTTAATTATTACGATAATCAAGTTTGTTTGCCGCCATTTATTAGATGGAGATGTTTGAGAACGACAACCGAATGATTAACGGTATTCTTCACTCGGAACGAGTGATAATTCTTGACGCTGGAGCCCAATACGGAAAAGTGATCGATAGACGTGTGCGCGAACTGAACGTCGAGTCCCATCTGTTACCGCTAAACACATCCGCCAAACAGATTTTAGCTGATGGTTATAAGTATGGTTTATCGCGTGTTTTAATACCGCATTTTAAATTAAAAATTTTTGTAATTTTTTGCAGAGCTATAATAATATCTGGTGGACCCAATTCAGTGTACTCGAGTGATGCTATCGGTTACGATTCCGAGATATTTAAATTAGGTTTACCTGTATTGGGCATCTGTTACGGCATGCAAATGCTTAATAAGGAATTCGGCGGAACTGTTATGCGAAATGATTCGCGAGAGGACGGACAGTTTACCATTCTTGTTGAAAATAATTCGCCTATATTTCGGTTATTTTTTTATTACTCTTTAGATTTTTTGCTTTTTATCATTTAAGTGCATAATGTTTTATTTTAAATAATTTTTATTTTGGAAATTAGAAATTTAGACAAACATCAAGACGTACTGCTAACTCATGGCGACAGTATAACTCAAATCGCGGATTCGTTTAAAACAATTGCAACTTCTGGCAGTTGTATTGTGGGTAATGATGTCTAGAGAGCGATAATTATTTTAATTATTATTGAGAATTAAATATTAATTTGTTGCCAAAAATTTTTTTTATAGGTATTGCAAACGAAAAACAAAAGTTTTATGGATTGCAATTTCATCCCGAAGTAGACTTATCGCCAAATGGCAAACAAATGTTGAAAAATTTTCTTTTTAATATTTGCGGGTTAAGCGGAAATTTTACGATGCAAAGCAGAGAACTTGAATGCATTGAATATATTAAAAAACTTGTCGGAAATTGTAAAGTATTGGTATGTTATAAAAAATGTTGTTACTTAATATCAACATAAATATAATAATAGTAACAATTATTACAAAAATTAGATGTTAGTCAGTGGTGGAGTGGATTCAACAGTTTGCGCCGCACTTCTTCACAAATCACTAAAAGAGGATCAAGTAATTGCTTTTCACATCGATAACGGGTTTATGCGGAAAAACGAGAGCGAAAATGTGGAAAAGTCTTTGAGTGAATTGGGGCTCAAATTAAAAGGTATTGGTTTTTTATCCACTATTTATTTCCACTAATTATCTGGTTTATTAATGCAATTAGTTATTAACGCGTCGTATCAATTCTATAACGCCACCACAACGATCCCGATTTCGAAGAGCGATCCAAATCGAAAGAAAACAACTCGACTTCTTTGCCAGACTTCGAATCCGGAAGAGAAACGTAAAATAATAGGCGACACGTTTGTACACATCGCTAACGATTTAATAAAGGAACTGAATTTAAATCCAGAAGAAGTCTTTTTAGGTCAGGGAACGTTAAGGCCTGATCTAATAGAAAGTGCTTCTGCTTTAGCGAGTTCTAATGCGGACGCAATTAAGACTCATCATAACGACACTGAATTAGTCAGACAATTACGACAACAGGGAAGGGTTGTTGAACCACTCAAAGACTTTCATAAAGATGAAGTGCGAATACTGGGCAGAGATCTGGGTTTGCCCACAGATGTGGTTCAAAGGCACCCGTTTCCGGGCCCGGGTTTGGCCGTTCGTATCATTTGTGCTGACGACTCATTCATGGAAAAAGACTATTCTGAAACTAGTGTTATCGTGAAAGTGATAGTTAATTATTCAAACGCTTTGCAAAGAGTGAGTTAAATGATTTCTAGTTGATATTACTATAATTTTTGGTTTACATATAATTTAATATATTTATCAGAAACACGCGCTAATAAATAAAGTAAATAACGCTCTCGACGACAAAGATAAGCAATTTTTACAGAGATTTTCACAAACGTACACATTTACTGCCACTCTATTACCAATTAAAAGTGTTGGTGTTCAGGGAGATTGTCGTAGTTATAGTTATGTTGTTGGCGTGTCAGAGGAGCAGAATGTGGACAATGATGTCGACAATTTTGCGTATGAGCGCAAAAAATTCGAAGACTTAAGTGTGTTGGCAAAGCTGATTCCTCGAGTTTGCCACAATGTAAATAGAGTGTGTTACATATTCGGAGATTCTGTTAAATTTCCGGCAATGGATATAACGCCGACATACTTGACACCTCACGTGTTAGCGCAGCTTCGAGAAGCGGACAGCATTGCCACTCAGATATTGATTTCAAAAGGATATGGAAATGCGGTTTCACAGATGCCTGTTATACTAATTCCAGTTCATTTTGACAGAGATGTTGTATCGCGGCAGCAATCGTGTCAGCGATCAGTTGTTATTAGAACTTTTATTACTGAAGATTTTATGACAGGTTTTAAAAATTTACATTTTTTTTATTAAATATCTAACATTGATTTATTTAAAAAGGTGTTCCTGCCATACCTAACAAACATATACCATTAGAGGTGAGACTTCATTATTATGAATGTGAATACTAGTAATAATTGATTTTTGTAAAATAGGTGTTTAAGCAAATGGCAAAAGAAATCGAAAGCCTTTATGGTATTTCTCGTGTACTCTATGATATGACACCTAAACCTCCTGGTACTACAGAATGGGAATAAATTATATATTAATTAATAATTTAATTTTTGTCCAAAGTTTTAAATGTTTTCTTTATTAATAAGCTTTTTTAAGTTATATAAAAAATAGCGTCAACAAAAACAACTAAATATAGTAATATTTTAAAAATTCTTGTTATAATGAATTCGTCGATTATAAAGAATGTGTTAAATAACATATAATTTTTAAATGCTAGTAAATTTAATAGTTTTAAAATATGCGATATTTTTGGGTTAATGCCGATAAGGTTGTGATAAATAGTAAGTAATAAACTGTTCTTACTTTTAAAAAAATAAAGAAAAGTGAATACTTTTCCATAAATGAGATTTTAATTGCATTAACAAATGATGCCTATATAACTATCTAATTTTTAAGAGCTTATTAACATTTTAACAATGAATTCCAACCAAGCATTCTATGGTTGTTTAGAAACTTTAATTGAAAACTTTAGTTGTATTTATTTAATGATCTTTAGATTGCATGGATAACATTTTTCTTGTTATTCATTTTATCGAATTGCTATGAAAGATCAATTACCAAAATCTCTATTAAATTGTTATAAATTTGCAAAACAAAAAAAACAGAATTTTAATGTGACATGTGAACTCATTTTTATTCAAGTTTTTAAGGCTTTGAGGGCATTCTGATCGGCAGATACAATATAATTGCTTGTATCAATAGCTAAAAGTAAAACCAACGGTTGCGACTCAATTCAATGCTAATTTTATAGGTAAGATTTATTTACAGTAATTATGAATTACACTTTTATAAATGTTTTTTTGTTATAAAACCATTGAAAGCGTAAACCTTTATTTCTAAAGAAAATTTCGAGTCATTGTATATAAAATATTAAACATCGAAAAGGCGATAAAAGTCATTCAAGAATTTTATCAAAGTCTATTTGCACAGTTAATTTCAATATTTATGGTTAGGGTGTATTGAAGGCGATTTTCTATTGTGTAGGGTTTTATAAGTGTTAAAGTTTGTGACCACAATGATCACGTTATTTGTTTAATTAATGATTTCAGTATTTATCCGAAAGAATAAAAATAAATTTAAAGAATATATTGTTGATTGACTATTTTTAACCTTTTCACTCAACAGTTAATTATATCAACTCTAGTAAGGATTACAAGTACCGTATTTTTGAAAAGTATTTCCGATAAAAATAAAATATTATAAATATTCCAATGATATAATACATATTTCGAAAAAAATAATTATAATAATAAACTAAATGGTTATTTAATGTAGTTTTAAAAATTTAAGAAAAAAGATTAATTAAATTGCCGTATTTATGACTAACAAATACCAATATTATCAAATTCAGTGATCATAAAACTATTTGGAAACAAACTTTTGAACATTTATTAGATATGAAATATGCGCTACTTTTCAAGCTTTGATCGCTCGCTTTTATCAAATTTACACTTAAATAAGTATTTGTAATGAGACCAGATTTACTCGTAGTAAGTGTTAATCTAAACCTCTAATGGCGTGAATTATCGCAGTTTTTTTTACCATTATGTTATGCCTTCAGGCAAATGACAGATTGATGTGTATTTGTGACCGACATTGCAAACAAAGCGACAAAACGGCTTACGAGTTAGAAATTCATTAGTGAATTACGGTTACAGTTAATTGCTATAATGTACGCAGTATTTTGTGGGATCGTTTAACTCTCAATTTTCAAACTTAACTAGAACTCACGAAAAGTTATATTCAACTACTATTTTCTTTTAATTGAAAAGAAATGTGAGTAGAATTACAGTTATGCCTGCATTGTTTTAAATAATTATCAGTAGACAGACTTCTTGAGGCTGAATGGAAAACTTTTGTTAATTAAAAGAATTTTAAGGCAACGGTATAATTGAGTTGCGGAACTAAAACGCTATAATGAATATAAAATGTCACTTACATTGGGGACTGTTAGCCACAAACAGTCGAAAACAAACTGCGATTTTGATCAATAGGCAAAAGTAACAAATTAAACGAAATGTATATGTACTAAAAATACGACACGTACACCGTATGTGCAGTGCACGATAACGAAACCAAAATATCCAATTAATAATATGACAAAGATCTATGATCAATGGGTTTCCTTCAAATACCTATTTTAAGTTAATTTATTAATGAAGTTATTAATAATATTTATCGTTACATAATTGATAATATTATGTATGGTTTTTTGATTGGTTATTTAAGATTTTTCTATATTTATATGCAGAATTTTTTTCGTTACGAAAGCCCCATTAATGGTAATTTTTTGCTTTTACCATATAAAAATAACATTCAAAAATTGTATGATGCATTATTGCTTACGAGTTAATTTGACTCAAGCTTCCTCTTAAAAAAGTAGATTCAAAATTATTGTTTTACCGAAAACTCGCTTGTTTAGCACATTGCGTATCAATTCACAGGTCAACTGTTCCTCGTTAAAAACTTTAGATAAGTTTTCTTGATTAGATCGAATCCCTCCCATAGCAAATTATTTTATAAAAGCTTGCATTAATTTTCCTTCACTTTTTTGTTAGTTTTTAATGCACATAATACTGACCATATGCTAAAAGGGCAAATCATATATTTGAGACATTTTATTTTGAAACTGCTATTAAATATTGCTATGACACAATTAATAAAGTTTATTTTAATTAGAAAATTTTCTAGATGGTCTGCGATAAAATTAATTATAATTTGTTTCGCAATTAAAATAATAAAACTTGGATTTGGAATAATAAAACTCCATACCTTAGATTTAAGTAATTAAGCCTAATGTTAATATTTAATTAATTTTTAATTCTGGGCAGTTAATGCCAATTATCGTTTTTTTACCATCATATGAGGTTAAAAAATATTATAATTTCGGTAAAGTAGTTTACTCGTTAGAATGGTAGGGAAATTATCCCAAAATAAAATATGGCATTGCTTAATATGTAATTTGAAAGAAAAAACTTAAGCACAAAAGATTGGTGCCACTAAATTTTACTGAATGCCATTGATCCCCGGATTTGGCATATTGACATATGTGCACAATTGATTTACTCAAATTCGATATTAAAAAATATAAATTAAATTTGTATTTATTTAATCTACGGCACACAATAGTTTTTATTTGCGAAAAAAAATCTTCATTCAATTTTTGCTAAAATTATTGATGTTTATTCCAGTGTTGTTTATTCCGTTCGTAAGCTATTACGCTGAACATGTCATGTTGACAATAACCTTATACTGTATTTTCCAATTTTAAAACTATCATTACAAGTAAGTTGAAATTGTTGGCATTATTCCTGACTGACTTATATGAAATTCTGATGAAAATCACACTTAGATTTCTAAAAAAATTCTCAGAAGTTTATTTTTCTTTTTTCGACACTCCATTTTCTTCGAATATTCAAAACGTTTGGTGAATATAATTTTTTTCGTGTTTAGACAAAATCACTTTTATTATTAATGCTTATTAATTGAAAAAAAACAAACATTTTGTGCACTAATTCCAAGAATTAGTACAGTGTTTTTATAATTTTGTGCTAAATTTAAAACGGTTTCAGAAATACACTATACTTTGAAATAATTTTTTTTCGTGGCAAAAAAACTTTATTTTTTAGGATAATTGCGAGAAAATTTTTCCTATTATTATTATTTTTCCAAAACTTCTTTTTTTTGCATTAAAAATCTACGTCAATGTCTATGAATTGAATTTACAGCATATTAAAAGTAAAATATAAAATTTACTTTGAAATGCGTTCGTTAACGTTATTAAAATGCTTATTAATAATTTTTTTATTAATGGTTAATACTGTTAGAATTTATTTAAAAAAACAGGAAAAAATACAGGAATATATATAATCATTTTGATGACAAAATGCAAATTTTCAGCTTCAGTCAATTAATGAAATGATGCCAAAGAAGCAAATGTGCAGAAATAATTAAATGGTAAGTCAAATCAGTGCTTCTGAATCCTTGACACACACTATTGACTCATTATTTTCATTTAAGGTTATTAAAAAAAATTATAATATACATATATATTACTTCAATACAATAACGCTTATGGATTATGCATTGGCTTTAATGTATTTATTAAAAAATTATAGTCTGTCTACTTGTCTTGAAAAAACTTGATGCTTAGGGTTGCAATAAAGATCAAAACATGTTAACCAGTCATAATTTTTGTTGATTTTCGAAATATTTCAGAATATATTGATTAGAATTACCTAAATTTTGAAAAACCGTGCCTCCAGTTAATATTATGAATCATAAATTAAACGCTTAATTATGGCACGGCTTATCGTGTTATTTAAAAGTTATTGCAAAGCTTATATCCCTATAATTCAAGATATTGAATAACGGTTATGCTATGCTATGCTATTCAACGATTCTTGTATTATTGTGATACGGATTCCGCCAAATCACACAACTGGAGTAATCTGTATTAAATCGTAACGTAGTCGAGGATATCCTTACCTCTTTTCGTGTTTACTATTAACTATGCTTCCTTACAATCATATGTTATCAGTTTTACACTTACCAACAAAACTTCTCACGTCTACATTAATTAAAGTTATTTATACGCAAACATCGAATACTACACATTTCATAGAATTGTCATGTAAATTAGTGCATCAAAGTTACAGTTATTGTGTTATTCATTTGTCTGTGAATTTTATTTTCTATTTTCTTTTTTTTCGAGAGTAACGACCTTTAATAATATCAAACAAATTAGAGATCGACTTCTGACTTGCAATTTGGCGAATCAAACATTAATTTTCATTCAATTACTGCCAAAATATTAACTGAGAATTGGTTACGTATAAACAATGGTAAATTTTATAGAACTTCTTTACGATAAATAGAGGAAAATTAACATTTCGGCATTTAAAAGTTCGAAAGCTCAAAATAATTAATATAATTAATTGGTTGCCGTTAAACAACTCTTTTATCAATGTTGCTAATAATATAGTTTCTTATGGTGGTTTAGTGGAGAATAATTAGGATCCAGTTTTTATAACATTTTTTTAATTGTTTTGATTTTATTCGAGTAATATAACCTAATAGGTAGGTAGTGGTGATTTAATATTGAATATAAAGTGATTATGATGCGGCAGATTAGATAATAATAGATAATGAAATTGTTATAAACTCTATATTATAACAATTTGTTGTTAAATACAAAAAAAAATTAAACTAAAACTAATTGTTAAATGGCGGAAATGATTAAATAAGAAAATTTTAGCCTCAGGACAGGAACTATGAAAATTAAAAAAAACTACAGGAGGAAAAAGGATTTGAAAGCTTTTTTTATTGATTTGAAGTGCCGATCGGGTTTTAAGTTGAATAAATTGTCACATTGCGTTTTTTTTAAATCCGATTTTCGGCGCAAATAAAATCTATCTTAATTTAACGCATTTGACGGCATGTTTTCGGAATTACTTTTAATCTGTACGCTGAAATAATTTTCTTTATTTATTAATAGGTTATATATAAAATAAATAGTTACGATTATTGACAGCACGTATTATTATTTTTCGATGTCTTATCAGCAGGTTTTATCAAAAGACTTTTCACACTGTGAATGATTAAAAAAAAATTTACTGAATAACTTAGCATTCGATCGCGAAGGGAGGAAAAAATTAAGAGTTATTTTCTCGGATTTCTCGCTGAAAAAAAGGAAATTAATTCTCACACTAGTGTTCGGCGGAATTTTGAGTTTTATGCCCATCGTTATACCAAACTTTATTATTTGCAGAAAATCTATTTTAATTAAAACGATATATAATTAGATAACAAATTTTTGATAGCTTTATTGTAGTCGTATAATAAAGTTTTATCGGCTCACGAGTAACAGTAGAGTATAAATAAAAAAAGCGTTTTAATTGAAAACCTACAAAAATAAACCGTTGCCGTTGATAAACCCTTAAACATTTTTTTGCTATAAAATAGAAAAAAGCAAACCTACTTTATAATATTAATATACTTTATACTACTTTGTATTAATAGACTATCATATTTGAATGTTTCGTGCGCTCATCATATGATATTTAATTATAATATAAATGATAAATAATAATAAGCATTATAAGCTTTATGCTTTCATTGTGAGACATTGAATAATTGTGCGATAAATAAACTATTCTCTGAAATCGCGAGTAATAATAATAGCATTGTAAACTGTTGTCGAAATTTATGACGGATTGTATATTTTCTCAAATACAAGTATTTATCGCGAAATCTATAGAGTTTTGCTTCGCCATAAAATCTATTCAAAAATAAACTCTCGTTTCCCAGTGTAAGTCAAGTTTTAAATTTAATTTAAAGAGTAATTTGCGAATGTATTTTTATATACAGATTTCATTTAAACGTTTTCCGTTTATCGTTTAAAAATTTTTTATCTTAGATTTAGAACTTAGCGACTAACGATGAAAATAAAAACTACTGTAGTGCTTGAATTGGTTTTAGTCCAAAATATTTTTACATAATTTATTATTGCATTAATCCCTTCGGAGATGATAAGAGAAATTTATTATTAAATCTGGTGCATTCTCGCGCATTATCTTATGATTTGCTGCAACAAAATATTCAGCATAAAATAGTGAAATGATAACTGTGTTTGTGTTCAAACCAAAACGAAACGAAATGCCATCCAAAATCCTTGTCATTGAAAATGAATAAATAAATTTCGACTAGAATTTGTTTTCGCGTAAAAAAGTTAATTATATTGTAATATTAGCTTATTATTATTATTATTATTATATTCCATTGTCAGAAACATTTAAAGGATTTCGCAATTTTTTTTCTAATTTATTTGCAGACTTTTCACATTTTTGTTTCGGATTAGACGAAGGACAACATTTACAGTATACAAGTAAGCAATATTTTCAATAATCAGCAAATAAATCGCACGATCACTCGAGAAACAAAAACGAAAAAACGCTGTGATATTTAAAAATATCGCGTATGATTATAAGCTAATATTTAGATTAATTAAAGTAATAATGCGTTTCAAGTACGCACTCTAATCAAATAAGTTTATGAAAACGTTTTGATTGTTAGCTGAAAAAAAATTTAGTTCCGTTAAAAGTGCGGAAAAATATTACAATTCAAGCCTTAATTGATGGCATTAATAGGGAATAATTTTTAATGATGGCATTTAATTGTGGCCGACATAACACTCAAATAAAGTAAGCGCTTTTCAAGGCTCAAATCTATGTGAAAAACAAATCATTTAAAACATTTTGATTTTAGCGAACAAATTAACTGTTCATTTAACTGTTTTATTAACTGTACTGTCAAAACAATTTGTATGGGAAACAGGTTTATTAAAAAAAATATATAAGTTGCAATTAACCATTACCAGCCATATTCTCTTTATAAACGTATAGCTTTTTTGTCCATATCTTTTTATTCAAAGTTCGAGAATAAAGATAATAACATGTAGCAGTCAGAGAATAAGAAAATAGTAAAAGAACTCGCGCTTTCCTAATGATATTAAACTTTAATAGTTTCGTTAAAAATAAAACATAACCCGATCTTACTTCCTATCGATCTCTCGAACGCAGCAGTTTTTTAAACAAGACTTGCATTATTCACACAACAGAGGTTATAATTTTCATTTCTTTTTTATTTCCATTTTTTTATTATTCTTTTTTTCTCTCTCTATCTCTCTAACTCTAACTGTACAGTATAGCGATAATTTGTCCATAAAGTGAACGCTATTAAATCAAACTGAAAATTAGGACACACATCATATCATCTCACGCAGCGAACGCAGACTAACGAAGTTATACTGTATATTCTAATAGCCGAGTATGACATTATTGGCCATATTATATACAGATAAAGCAGTAAATTGCGTATAATTGGTTAGTGAATTGCTCGATCTTATCATATGGTATAGAATGGTATAGTGTGGTCCATACACGAAGGTCATACACGTCGTGCTCGCAACTAACAAAAAGGTCATATATGAATGAAGGAAAAGATGGAAATGGTTTGATGTGTGTGTATGTGTGTGCACTTTAATTGCTTTTGCATTGTTGTTTAGTACTGATGCCAATAGCCTTTGTTGACCATTTCGCTCTCAACTTCCATAACCATTGATCCCTATCTTTGTGATCACAAACTTGTAACAAATAAGTTTTGTTGTGCGTAATGCGAACGTAAGACTCAATCAAAAAATTGCAAAACTTTTTCTCTCTGTTTGGGTTTAATGCTGAAACTGCAACACTGGTTGTGCTCGAATTAGCGTGTCGTTTGATCACAATTTGTTATTTTGAAGGCGGCTTTAACTTTATCTCGTGATATCACTGCTCCGTTCTCTTGCATAGTGTTTTATCAGTGAAACGCGATTTTTTTCTCGTATATTTGTCATTTTCTATAGCGTATTATTGAAATTTATACGCGTAATAGCTTTTGCGCGCTAACATTATTATAACCGTACCGATAATTTTGTTGGTGCTATCCATGTCAACAATTGAATTAACAGCCAGTTTTTACGAGTTTTCATTTATATCGCTCTCAGCGGTAATGTAACAAAAAAAAACACACAACAAACAACAGCAACAACAAACGGCACGACAGTTTTGGAAAATTGCATTTACAAATTATGATTGTGTACGAAATAAAATTAGCGATTGCATGGAATGTATGGTTAAGTCCGACCCTTAATCTACTTATAGAACGAGCTCACAATTCCAGTTCTGGAAATTTCATGATCTCATTACTATTTTAGCTCAATCTCAATGTTTTTGCCGATTTTTAATACTTATATCTGTCTCTGTCTTATTATACGTTTGTGTGCACACAGTTATTATATGTATTGAAAAAAATATTCTCTCCTCTCGTGTCCTCTAATCGTCAGAAAAATGAACGATTTCTTGTTCGTCTCCGGCAGTAACAAAAAACTGACATATTATTTGTGTTAATCATATTATAATATGTTTATTTGCAAATTATTTGTTTATTTATAACGTACAAACACTCACACACACACATCGCACACAGCGAGAGAAGGAGAGAAAACTTTTGCTGTTTTCCGTTAAAAATAGTTTTCTCTCGTTTTTCCGTAAATATTTAAACAAAAAGTGATAAAAAAATTTATTTTAAAATAAATATTTCAAGATAGGGGCGACTAATACGAGGAGGAAGAAGAAGATGTGCGATACTAATGTGCGTTATATACATTTTTCCGGCATATATTGCAATATTGGAAAATAGGATTTAATTTAATATATTTCGTCCCGAAATAAAAGTGCGTTTTTTTAAAATAAAAGTGTGTGCAAAGTTTGTTGTACGCAAGACTATTCTAATTTGGATATACAGTATATATTTAAAAGTGAAATTTTATATAACGAAAAATATTCGAAACCATAACAATTCCATAATATATTACGATGAATATTATTCGAAGAAGAAGTACAGGTAAAGTGTTATTTTATATATAAAATATGAAACTTAAATTTTTATGGAACGATATATACAGAAACCATATTATGCATTATAAGCAGTTTGGATAATTTATTCCACAATGCTTTGTCTATTGTGTTACACTTTTTGTTCAATGGATAAAATATTAAAGTGAAAATAAGATAACAAAACCATTTGTTAAATAAAAAAAACTTTTATCTCCGGCTAAAAGCGCGTACCATTATAGCTAAATTATTACTCAAAGCCTCGACTTAACTCTATTAGTAGTTTAGTTTTTTTTGTGAGTGTGTAGTACTGTACTTATGTGTAGTATGTGTGCAGTAAATGCACATTTTTAAGTAAAATAATAGTATGACCCAATTTTGCCAATGTATCACTTGCTAATAAATTATCCGTAGCTGCGCTTTTTTTATTATTATTCGCCGCACTGTACCAGTAATTAAAGAATTTTGGAACCGAAAAATAATATTTGCGACCATATTTTGTAATTCGTAAAAAATAAAGGATTTTAATGCATAAACTCTCTGTTCGCAGGCTTATGCTAAGATTAGATTGTGTTCATAGATACTGACCAGAAATGAAGTTTTCGAAAGCGGAGCAATGAACTCTTTTTTTCTATCTACGAAATTAACAAACAAAAAAAATCGATCGTTAAAATTTATTTCGGTTTTGCTTTAGTTGTTTAATAATAAAGTTATGTCAGCGCCAAACAAATAAACGTTATTTTAGTCAAACGACGTGAACAAAAACTTTAATGCATTTTTTCTCGGAACGAAATAAAAGCTAAAATATTTTTTTTTTTAATAAACCAATGATTGCTAAATAGGCTTTCGATTCAAGTTTATTAAATATTTAAAGCCAAGCGAAACATACTTTTGGTTTATCTTTTCAATGCATTATATACGTTTTCTTCTGATACGAGAATCGAATTAAAAAAAGTTTTCCGATAGTAGAAAAACAAGATCGATCGATACTACGCGTTCACCTTATGATTTAAATCCGTGACATGAAACGCGAAAAAAATAACAATTTATGAGTTAGTTTTTTTTGCCCAACTTTTTTTCGCTTTCAGTCAATCACGCCTATTAGCTTGCATTTTAAATACGAAAAAAGATTAGTTGATAACAATGTGTTTCGTTTAAACTGATATTAAAAGTTTATTAAACCTTCTCTTGATTTGAGAAATTTCATTAAATCATTAAAACCAAATTCTTGTTTCGCAATAATATCTACGCATTGCCGGAGAATTGTGTTAATGTTGTTTTATCGTTTTGAATTAGTGAAAAACAAATCGATAAGCTTTTAGGTTTAGAAATCAAAGTTCTACTTAATTAAATTTGCGCAAAACCTGGTCAGAGATTATTTTGTCCGATATTTTATGAGAAAGAAAAATATTGACCTGCTTTTTACAAAAAAAAAGTTTGTAGACTATTTGGAAATGATAAATAACGAAAATAATAGAGAAATATGATTACGCTATTGTTAGCCATGACATGAAGAATATTTAGACAAAAGACTATAATCGAGTAATAATAGTATAGGTGAGCAGTCAATACTTTTGTTATCACTGGGGATACGTACGTACTTATCATTATTCAGTTGTTATATGTTTGTGGCGTAGCATTGCGTTCGATCGCAAAATAATAGGGTTTATCAAAATGAATTATATTATTAACATAACGCTTCTGGCATTTTTCAGTGTTTAAATAAAGTAAATATATGTATATGTATGAGTTGTGGCCATATATAAGTGAATAAGAAGGGCTTAAAAAAGTTGCTATGACCTTGATTTTGCCATTAACTCGCCCGACAGCCACCACTTCCATACTAGTATTAAAAAAACTGGGAACCATTGCATTCATAATTTTTAGTAAAGTTATTTAGGAGTTTGCTAACTCTGCGCTTCCGTGTTGACAAACAATTTAATAGTCACGCTACTTATCGGTTCTTTTCTATCGTCGATAGATTCGGTCCATAATAGTTTGTATCAATTTACGATTCGCTTCGCTTGTCGTACAACAAACACATTTTTTTTATGTTTTTTGATTCACAAAAGTGTTTTGTAATTATGTTATTATTATATTTATTTATATCTATATAGTTATTTTCTCGATTCTTTAACAAAACCAAACGCTCACAAAAAAACGGTCTCATTTTCCAGCCAAAAAATAATAATAAATACTTTTTTATTGAAAATAGTTATTACTATTATAAGTAAATAAAACGCACATAACTTATACCCGTAATTAACTTACAGGTACGCAAACAAAATAGTAATTATGCGGAGGAAAATTTTATTTTTAAATAATGCGAACCATTAACAATTTTGCCCAAAACTGTCAGCAATAAAGCATTTTAATAATTACAAAGCGAATTAACACAATAAAATCATATCGCATACTATCTATAAACTCTGGCAAAACTCGTAATTAATTTTTTTTATATTAATAAAACGATTTCTTTGGCCGATAAACAAGTTTTTTATTAAGTTCACATATTCGCTTAAAATTTTTAAATAACGCATAAATCTAGTAATATTAACTTAAAATCGCGCTCTTCATACTATAGGATAATTACCGATGAAAAAATATCGCATAAACATAAAAATATTTTCGATATAATTTATTTACGAGCAAACGAAACGAAAAAAGCACGCGAACGCGAAGTTCAAAATACTCGATTAATTAGATAAATGGCAAAAACTCAAATTTTTATTTTCTTTTGTTGATTTTCTCATAGGCACCGAAATACAGAATATCGGAAGATTCAAACTGACCCATTTTCACTATAAGCAAAGAAGCTTTGGTGAGTTGTTTTAATCGCTTCATATAAATATAAGTTAATTTTATATAAGATATATATATATATATATAGCTTTAACTTATATAACGCGTATAAATATTAAAATTAGCTGAGATATATCTAAACATAGAGCACAATGACTTAATACCGAATATGCGAAACGCATTATATTAAAAATCACGGTATAATTACAAATTGCGAGCTATATTTAAATTTATTCACGATTAACAAGTAAAAAAATGAGATGTTAAACAATAATTTTAAAAAGCGTTTTAGAACAGATTAAATTTATTCAGTTTTTATAACTCTAGATCAGATAAAATTATTGCATTAATATTAATATAAACCGTGATTGTGATTATTATTAATGTTGATTTTTTTAAACATATAAATTATAATATAAATATTAAAATCACTATAATTTGAAGCCTTTGGGATAATTGTCGCGCTTAAAAATTAAATATATAATTACATTAAAAGCTAATCATAACGTAGTGTTGCCGTCTCATCACTAGAAATGCAAAAACAACCAAAATTGAGGTCGAATTCATTGCTTTCAATTCGGTTCGGTTACAGTTACAGTGCGCTTTAATACTTATTATTTATGATTTCGTTATTATTATTTTGAATATTAGCTCTTCTTAGCCGAGAATTTCATGCCTTTGGCAGAACGCGCTGATTTTTTGCGTTCCACCAAATGTTTTCTCATTTCGTCTTTATAATCCCTCTTCTTCGCAGCTTTACTGTCCTTAAGCTCGAATGTCATTATCCGATTTCCATTAGCACCTCCTCTAGCATTCATTAAATCCGAGTAATCTTTATCAGAGTGTTTTAATCGGTCTTCAAAAGTAATTCGAGACGTTTGGTCTACCGTCTCATTACTGGCAATAATGCTATCATATGTTTTGCCATCTTTTAGTTTATAGAATTTTGACTTCACTGCAGACACATCTGCGTTGTCTTCGAATTTCTTCGCATATCTTTCGTTACGCAATTTACGATGGGTTTCTTTAACCTGTTTAGTCCACGTGTGATTATCATCGGAACTTTCACTTTCACTGGAATCACCAACAGAGTCGGATGATTCAATTATTTTATTATTCTCATCGATTTCGTCATCGATTTCATCGAAAGCGCTGGTTATATATTGATCACTAGGTTTTTTGGATTTTTCCATTCTACTAATAACGGGGTGAAGAAGACGATACTCTTCACTTTGTTCGTCAATTTGAAAGTTTGGATTCGCAAATATATCCTTAAATCTGTCGTCGCCCAGCAAATCTGTCTTTTGTTTTTTCTTCGCTTTCTTAGTTTGTTGTGATCGCTGATCGGCAAGTCTTTGAGCCAATTCTCTGTTAACTTTTGGCAAATCTGTTTTTATCTGAACTCGATCTGTTCTTTCAGCTTCGATTTTTTCCTCAATCTTTTTCTTGCGATACTCGTCATAAGCGAATGGATCAGACATCGCTTTGGCCTTTTTGTAGAGTCGGTTATCGATAAAAAAGCCGTGCATATGAGCGCGTAACAGATCGCTACCTTTCAAATGAGCTAAATTCAAGTCATTTAAATCTTTCTCAGTCACAAACTTGTAATCATCGTAAATAGTATTTTCAGACGATTCCTCCAACTCTTCGGTTATTCTATCGAGAAAAGCGCACCATTTGGGCGCTGGTCCTATACTAGGAATATAGTACGACAATATTTTTGGCGCTTCACTGGCTATAAACAACAATCCAGTATCGGGCACAACACACAAATCATTTAAATCTCTGTCGGCCTGAATAGCGGTGTAAGGCTGACCAGTATTCCTATGCCATAATTTTAATATTTTACAATCTAAGGACGCAACTAAATCGAGTCCATTAATAAATTCGATGTCTTTTATGGGAAGGCCGTACATATGATCTTTAACGTAATACGGCTTAGTAGACCTGATATCATACATTAATATCTGACCAGTAGCTGTTCCCACAGCCATATTAAGGCCATCGCGAAACGCGATCGCAGTGACCGAAGGAAAGCCATCGACAGAGGCATCAATAGTGCTCGACGCGCAGTCTAACACACCGACGCGAGTCCTGTTTCGCGGATCCCACGCTTCAACGAGAGCCTCGTGTGAACCGCACACAAACAGATTATGCTCTCTATTAATGGCGCAAACATTATGCGACACGCAATCCGTGACAAATGGGTTAAGAAATTTTCCCTCTTCTAAGTTAAGCCGATATACTAGAGAACTGTTGCCAACGAAGTATAGGTCACACGTGCCGTAATTATAGCACATATCGCGACCAAATTTCGGTATTCGCGTTCGATAGTATCGACCGAATTGCGAGTGAATTTCCACGTGTCTGTCACTCTGTAGAAACACTATTTTACTGTAATCTTCGGAGAGTATCTTAAATTTAACCACTTCTGAATCGTAACATCGTTCAAATTTCATGGAAAATTGGTTGACATCGTAACAACGAACTCGTGGCTTATAAACGCCACACGCGATCACGTAATTGTCGTCACGCGATGTCTGAACGGAGTTGCAAACCGTTGGCATTTCAAAGTCTTGGATTAATTGGATTCTGCGTCGCAAATCGACGTCTCGTTTTAATAACATACGCTTCTTTCGATCCGAAAGCCATTCGGGGATCGTTTTCCCGTAACTAAGATTATAAACTTTAATATCGTTGATATTTGATACCTGCATATCCGTTTGACCATTAAATAATCGCAGTTAATAAACGCAAACAAATCAACATACGTTAACACTATAAAAACAACACGTGATCACTAATCTATGTATCGCCACATTCTTTTTTATTGCTAATGTTTGACGTAAGATGGCGTTTCTAATGTCATTCCAATACAGTTACTGAATTTAACTTTAATGATCTAATAAAACGATTTTTCGCTAAACTCTGGATATGACGATGTTTGGTGAAAATTGTGAACAAACTTTGTATGAGTTTTAACTTTCTTGTTTTTTTACGGGAAATATCAAAAATTAATCCTGTGAAATGTTCATTAAATCTTGCGTTCACGGTATTTCGTAATGTCGACGTTAACGCTGGTAATACATACTGATTTTATTAAATGCTTTTTCTAATCTGTAGTCATGTTTATTAATCACTACGTATCTTAAAAGTAAAATCTATAGAATTTTAATTTTTTAAAAATTAGGTTTAACGTAATTTTCAATATTCCAATAATTTTTTTCAAAAAGACAAGACTGTCACAACGATTCCATATCATTGAGACCATTACTAATTTTGACAAAAAGCTACAACTTATCGCAAAATCCTATTTGTGTTGACACACGAAAATTTCAGATTCTATTATATTTGTCGTCGTCGTTATGCCTTAATACTTTCGATTCTAATTCAACTATAAACACATTAGAAAAATTCTTAACATGTGACGTTAAATTATTAGTACAATAATCTATTACCTTCTAAGCAGTAAAAAATTGACTTCAATATTGTTATGTTAATTCAATCTATATTTACTAATTTATTTATTTTTAACCTTAACTTTTTAATCAATTCTCAGAACTTTAGTTGATTAACAGTTTTAAACTCAACGGTTTAAAGAGTTTATTTGTGTATTTCTAATTTACTAAATAGACAAAGAAATTCAGTTTTGGTAGGAATTATTGAAATTTCAATAATTTGCAATAAATTTTAAAGTAATAGAAAAATGTTTACTTTATTACTTTTTCTGTATAGGAAGTAGCTTTATATTTTAAATTACAATTTTAACCCAAGGATTCAAACTAACAATATTTTTAATGAGTTTTCTTTGATTTTTTTTATTCAATTCAATATAACTAATATCTCTTTTTAATTAATTTATTACTGTAAGTACTTTTAAGCGTATTATGGAAATTATTCTAGTTATAAGGCTATTATGGAAATAACTCAAGTTATTACCTAATTTTTAAGGTTAATTTTTAAGGTATATATAAAACAGTAAGACCACTACGACAGCTTGTTTTAGTTAGACGGAAGAATTTGCAAATATATCGACCTTATAAGAACAATCTTTAAATACGCCCTAATTAGATAAGGATACGAAAATAACAAAATAAAAAAGAGTTAAGAACCAAAAAAATTAAAATATTATTTCGTGTACATTATGACTTTACAACAGCAAGGATTAAATAACTGACACAATTTACGGACAGTAATATCAATTTAAAGTCAAATTTGCATCAACATGATCAATAAATTGCCCAAAACTAAATATTTATTTCCTCATTTAATTACAGATTAAAAACGGTGTTTTTGTTTATATTAATTTTAAAGTCAAATAAGTTTTGTTTGTTATTGTAAACTAGAATTTTCGATCGTTTTTATTTTATACAGGTATTGCATTATTACTTAAGCTTAAGTTTATGCTTATGTTTGATTAATTAAATAAATTCCTTTGAAATATTTTTCACTCCTATTATAACTATGAATATTTGAAGGAATTTCTTGAAAAGTATCAAAATTAATTTAATTTTTAGTTTTTTATTTTTATCCATCTTATTTTTCAACTTAAAAATGTTTAAAAATTATTTACCATTTAATTTTTTATTATATTTTGTATTCAGTGTACCCGCTAAAACAAAGTTTTATTATTTTTTATACAGTGAGTATATCAAGAAATTGTAAATTTGAATATAATGCATACAAAATTATTTATTTACCCAAATTTATTCATTTTTCAATATGAAATTCATTTTCGAAATTCTTTAAAACTCTATAAACAATTAGATAGTTTTATCTGCAAATTATTCTACTCTATTAGTGAAAGGGTGTAACTGACAGATGATATATCAGCATCAAGTAATTAAATCTTATATAAACAATATGTTTCAGTCCATTTTACGCGGAAAGAGTTATTTTGCAAATTTTATACTCTGGAATTTAAACATTTTAATCAAAAACTTACTTTACTGAAATGATTATCGATCGGAAAAGCAATGACGCCTTAAAATTATATAAATAATATTATCGACGATACAAAATGTTGAAAACTTTTTAATTGGCTTTTTTTTGGCGTAAATGTTTTATTTAATTTATATAATTAGAAATTCTTAGACATTAGACGGAGAATGATCTTATTTGAGATTAAAATGAGTAGATAATTATTTTAATCCGTTTGTTTATCACTGTCTTACAAACGAGTGACATTAAAGTAAACATAAGTTAGGATTAGTGAAAATTATCAAAGAATTTAAAAGTAGGATTTAATAAGAAAATGAACAAATAAGCGTTGAGTAAAACATTTGAATGTTAAATAATGTTATGCTAACTATAATCGCGATTTAATAAACAGAAAAATTTTTCTTATTCCGCATTCAATCTGATAATCAAACGTCAAAACTCGAGTTTTTCAATAAAAAAGTCGCTTTTTTGACGATAACTTATAACCAGACGGTGACTGAATTGCAATTTAAGTGGAGATCAAGCGGAGATAATGTTGAACACTAATTATAATCTTATTAAATAAACTTGAATGTGCCTTTTTTAATAATCTAGCAATTCAAACAAAAATTTGGTTTTTTATTTCACTGAATTTTGTTATATTATTACAATTTAAATTTATTCTAAAAAAGTCGGCAAACATTTATCTAAACAAAAAATTAATTTACATTTTATTTTAATGTGCTTGAATTTTTCGCAATTTTTTCTCTATTAAAAATTTCAAATTGAATTTTTAAAAGCAACGAAATAAATAACAAAAAAAAATTATTTAAGGAAATAACTTTCAAACTAATAGATAATCGAAAAATTATGCATATAATTAAAAAATTGCTTTAATGAGTTCTTCATTATTCAAACGTCAGTCAGACGTATTTGTTTAATGGCATAATTAAACATTCAATTGGTGTTTCAGGATAATAGTTTGATGCGATGATTATGTTAATTTAAAAAAACTATTTTAAAACTTGTCAATTCATTTTTCCCATGGGATATACATTTTTCTAAACTTGTTCTATTATCTAAATATATAAATATCTAAATGA
Organism: Phthiracarus laevigatus; assembly: GCA_034700185.1. Taxonomy (NCBI): domain Eukaryota; kingdom Metazoa; phylum Arthropoda; class Arachnida; order Sarcoptiformes; family Phthiracaridae; genus Phthiracarus; species Phthiracarus laevigatus. The sequence goes on from JAQIXJ010001101.1 coordinate 22,711, forward strand.
ATAATTATAATTATGCAAACCAAACAAGAATTGATTAATTTGTCGAAAATGTGGCACAAAAACATACATTGAAAAGAGTTAAATAACTTTTTGTTTCAAAAGAAGTTGTTGTGTGCCCTTAAAAAATATTTGCAACATTTAATATCTTAATGTTTCAAATATGGGTATTAATCGCTAAATGTTGGTTTAGCAAAATAAATTAGACCAATAGAAATGTCAAATGGATGTGCAATGAATATTAACCTGCGGCACAACATTTATTTTAAACATATATATTGAGGTCCAGTTTTGTTGTTGCTAAATATCAAACCATTTAATACATAAATAAATAATTCCACGTACGTGTTACAAGTTTTAATAATAATAATAATGCTATTAATTTGGAAAATAAAAATTTAAACCATTAGTTAGCAACTTATTATTACCATAAATTTAGATATTAATAAATGCATTTGACACAAATTCCCAGCTAATTAAGAACAATGGGGAAAACTATTTAAACCAAAAAAAAATCAGCTTAAGTTTTGCCATTATTATAAATAATTATCGCGATTATTCCAAGGTTAAGATTCTGTAAATTGATTAAAAAAAACTATTATGTTTTTTGTAATGTATATCAGATTATATTAGCATTTAAGTTGATGTTTTGTTTCTGTTTTGTTAATTATTTGTTAAGCTATAAATTTAGACAATGTAATCGATTTATATACTGTATTGAACCCACCATATGAACTTAATTAAACCATAATCTTGGGGTTTCGAAACAGTGATCGCAGAGGTGAGAGTTTTTCCGCCACTGAGAGCGTTATTTTCAACATTTTCGCACTGCTTTGTTGGCAAC
>JAQIXJ010001102.1:0-23549 GCA_034700185.1 Phthiracarus laevigatus
TCGCTTAAATCCGAGTAGTTTGACCCCCCCCCCTAAAATTTTGAAAAGTCGGAAAGTAACCTCCCCCCAGACCGACATACTCGGGGACACCCTGATATTATGTGTTTTTCACTGAAATTAACATAAGTTAAATCAAAACTTTGACGAATTGATTTTCCACTTAATAAATATATTTAAATTAATTAAAAATGTGGCAATCCATTCTTTAATATCGCCATTTATGTCAGAATGTCTGGAAACATATAAATTTCACTGAACACATACACAAACACTAAAAAACATGTTATACTGTATATATGTTTTACTATTATTACTATTATTTGCTAATAACGTGTCGTTTAAATAAGGTTTTGGAAAAATGAAATAATATATTACCTATTTTTGTGACAATCACTTCTATTCAATAAAAATTACAGTTTATAAATAATAAATTCGAAAATAAAGCGCACGAAAAGATAGTTATTTTTGAAATTGAAATTCATATTATTACCATTTTAAACTCTACCCGTCAAACACGAGGAACAAGTTAACAACACATTTATAATGATAGTAAGCCATTCAAAATAGCGTGATAACGTATAATAAAGAAGTTTCTATTTTGGAATATTCAAACAAATTTTAATTTAAGCCAAAAACAAGAACGACACACGCATAGAGAGCTCACTTTCTTAATATTTTAATCTAAGCTAATAAGTTTCTTTAATTACTGGTTTAATTAATATTTAGTCTACAGTTTTCTAACATGTCTAAATTAACGAGTATAAAATGCGTCCTAATTTCATTGGTCAAGTTAGTGCGGACATGAGGAGTGACGGACGGACATACTCAAAACCATATGCTCGCCGTTGTCTATACAAAGTGAGCTAAAAAAGTTTTTTTTCCAAAAAAGACTTAAATATTGAGTGGCAAACTATCAAATAGAGATATCTTTTCAAATGAAAATGAAAACTTTATATTTAGATGATTTTAAAGTTCATGCCACGATAAGTTTTCCGATCCATACGTCATTCAAATTTCGAATCGAGAATAGAAACGAAATAATGCGTAACATATTATATAAGACGTCTATAAACACCTTTAATATTAATGATTTATTAAACTATATCGCTAAACATTTAATCTATTTACAATTTTTTTCGTTTAATACGTTATCAAAGCAATGCATGCATAACTATAATCCCGTAAAAAAGTTATTTACCTTATTTTTTGTGTGCATTACTCGCTTCACTTTTATTTACAAAAAATATACTGTATATTATTATAAAAAGTTATTAGATTCAAATATTAGTTCTAGACTTTATGGGGTACATCACAGCTTTTTTCTGATTTTTGAGGTTGAAAACTCAAACACAAAACAAGCTCTTACAGAATCGGAAATAAATGTTTACGAACTAAGCTCTCGCTAATGAGCTTAAATTATATGAAAACCTGTTTAATCATAGAAAGTTTAAACATCAACAAAATTATTCATTCCCATAACGATAGCCCGTTTTTAAATAAACTTAAAAATACATTATTTTCATAACTATTAAATATAACTTTGTAAAATACACACTGAAGTTCTTGCTCAATATTCGAAATACAATTTGGTGATCTTAAGTCTATCAATCTTAATCTTGAATGTGGAGCTAAGCTTATTTTCATCATAAAATCACAATATGTTGCCGTAACTTAAGTCTGGCGATAATAACAACTTTTATCTTTTATTGTTTGTATTATTATTAGGGTTAGGATTTGCCGAGACTAAAAACTGGCCAAAACTGGAGGGAACCGCGAACAAAAATGTACATAAAGCGGAATAGAATCCGGAAACTAAAATTTTTTAACGCCATCAAAAAATAATAATTTCTAAAAATGTCCATTTCAATATTAAGAAACATTTTTAAAATATATTTTTACCTATTGCTAAAAAAATATTTATTAAACTAACCAAAACTCGTAAAACTATGTTTTATGTAAGCGTTCAAAACTAGAAATGCGATACTTTAGAAACTATATTTCCAGAAATATAATAAGTAACGCCATATTTTCCAACTTTAGATCTATAAAAGAAATTCTCAAGAAATACATTTGCTCTATATTTAGCTCTATAGTTGTTAAATATATCCTAAACGGGAATTTTTTAGAAATAATGTAAAAATCCGGGACTTTTCCAAAAATCAGCAAAACCGGGAAAACAGGGAAAATAAAACCACTTTTAATTAATTGGTTATATTTAATAGAAGTGGATATATTAATCTCCCGGTTATTAGATAGATGGATAAAACCGGGATTTACCAGGAAATTCCTAACCCTAATTATTATTAACTTACTAACAAAAACTTCATTATCTTTTAAGTCATTAACTTTAATGCATAACTTACAGTCTGGAATATTATATGAGCCTAATTAATTTTTTTCCAAAATGTTTATCATAGCAACTAGAAATATACAGATAACAGTAATATTGATGCTAAAAAATATAACGTTACTGTAAAGGTAAAAAAATGAAAAAGTAAAACAAAGTTTTATTTTTAACAAATTAAGTTTAATATTTTTGTTGTGCATATTTAAACTTTAAAGTATTTATAGTATTTTATTTAGTTTATTTTTCTTAATTCATTATTTTGATTTTGAAAGAAAATCCAAAAATTTGGATCAACATTTGGATTGATGTGATCCTTAAGAGATCCTTAATTTAAAATTTGTATTTCGCAGTGTATCACATACATTGATGAATACCTGAGAGTGATGCCAATATTTTTAAGGAAAGGAACAAATTCGTCCGATTTAAAAGTCAATAAAACTATTTACTTAGAACAATTAGACTTAGAACTATTAGTTTTTGCAACCGTAAAGGTGTTATGTCTCGTAAATTTAAGTAATTTTGAGTATTTTACGCAGACATTAAGCATTCAAATCTTTACTGTTTTCTATGCTAAAATATTATCAATATTATTCCGTAATTATTACTTTAAAATTTTATTATATTAAATTGTTCAAGATGTTAGTAAATCTCCATACAAAGGAAACAATAGAATTTTTGAATACTACAATAAGGTTGAAGAATTAATGACAATGCAAAACCAATATTATTATTATTATACCGGTACGAAATTTTCAACGAAAATATTAATAATTATATTGAAAAACGCAATATAATTATTATACGAAATTTTCAACGAAAATATTTATAATTATATTGAAACTTAATTATAGTTTAAATAGTAATAGTGGCGATAATTATTAATTTTGAAAATGGTTAATATAATTTCGTAAAATAACGAAAAATTACACATCGAAAAAAATATTTCACATCCTTACGCATTAAAGGTCAGTCGGATTTACGCAAGTTTTTTTATTTATGACAGTAATGTACACTTTATTGTTATTTCATAACCTTTAAGCAAACATTTATTTAAACATTCTTATTTATTCGATTTTGGTTTAAACTCGGCTCTTATGTAATAAGATTTGTTATACTAGTGACCCGCGGCAATAGTTGCTGCTTAATGGTATCTGCTCGCATCCATTCTCGGTAATCTATATCTAATGTAACCCACCCCACATCCACACCCAGTTCTACTTGAGAGTATTTTGAAAGCATTATTAAGTATGTGTGCGACGTAAACAATATTGCTGATTAACTAATTGCTTTGTTTCATGCAATAGTCTATTGTCTACATATATATAATGAATGAAACAAAATTATATGAATATTTTTTTAAGTTAAATATAGATGGCAATCGAGTGATTATTTGTGCTTATTATTGTATTACCAATAACATAACAGTAAAAGCGTTGCGCCAATAGTCAAATTTTTATTACTTATATGAACCCACTGTTATAAAAGCAAACACAACAGATAACAAACCCGGTTTATCAAATGTATTTATTTTAAAATTCAAAACTGAACATTCAAAAACAAAATTCAAAATTCAAAAACAAACTTAAACAAAATTTTAACTTATTACCAAATTATGCAAATTATCTTAATAAATCTTAAAAATTCAAAATTTATCATCAGATAAGTCAAGTATGTATGTGTGTGCACAACTAAAACACTGTAAGATGCAAAGTAACGTTAAACGAAAGCTTAAAACCACCATTAAGCGTAATATAGTATTTTTTTATTGCATACATTTTTATGATTCGCATTTTCTATGCTAAATTTACGAAAAATAAATAAACAGCTATTGATTTACAGAATATGTACTCTTTACACGTCGCAAGTATCGGACATCGCAAAAAGTAATAGATTGCCGAATATAGACAATGCATAACAGAACCCAACAAAAACAAAATATTAAAAGTCACGATACATAAAATATTCATTTTTTCACCAGAAATATTGTATCAGTGATTAATGAAGCAAATAAAACAAAAAATAAAAAGTGAATATCAAAGATCAGGTTTCCTTTACAATGTTGTAGCACTACTTGAAAATCAAAAAAGTTATTTTCAACTTTGATAAATCAAACTAATTATACAATCAATAAAAAATTATAAATAAAACTTGGAACTAGTTTGATCAATATTTTTTATTAGTATTAGTGATTGAAAATTTAGTTTCACTAACGTTTTATTTGGAATTTAGTAATATCACCGGATAATGGAACGTTAGTGGAGTGAAAAAATTATTATCCGTTAGATTTCTGTTTAAGTTAATTTTGTGCGTTTTTTAGATTTTTTAAAATATTTTACAAATTAAAATTACTTTTTATGAATAACAAATTATTTACATTTTCCGGAAATATTCTGCATCTTATTTTCTTAAATATAATGCCTAAAATTTTGCATTATTTTTAAGCAACTTATTTATATAAAATGAGTGAATAAAAGTTTAAAATTTATTCACAATGAAACTATTTTATAATTTTATTAGTGAAGCGTTAATGTTTGGAACGTTAGTGGAATTGAAAATAGTATCGGTAATGGAACGTTAACGCTATCTGTTTTTATTTTTTACCGTTAGTGGAACGTTAGTACTATTCTTGGTACTGGTTAAGAATGTTAGTGAATTCGAAATTTTATATATTTTCAATCATTAATTATTATCATTTACTCAATGAATAATTGGATATAAAGCATGCATGACCTTATTATTCCAGTCTATACCAATTGTTCATTCGTTTCATCACAGCCTATGCCTGAAATGACATTTTATATATATTTTTACATTATGTAACTATTTTTTAGTAACGTATTGTTTTTCTATAGACTGGAATGATTAAGGTTTGCATGATGTAAGGTTTAAACCAGAGTGGGAATCCATAAAATTTGGTAAAATTTTGTAAAGGCGAACACGTATATAACTCGTATAAAAATATGTAAATATAATATATATAGTATAATATATAATTAAACTATAATTTTTAAAAAGGTAAAAAATACGCGATCAGAGAAGCAGGGAATAAAAAAAACATTATAACAAAATATAAGAATTGTGATAAATAGAGATAAATAAGTGCCAAAAATAGAGATAACGATTTTCCTTAAAATTATCCAGACTATGCTAAAAAACCTGCAATTTTGCGCTTCACAGAAGCGGTAAATTGTTTTATTTACATAAAGGGTATGCACTTTGCACGCATTTTCGTATTGCTAATCTTTAATTTTCAAACGAAAAATGTTCGATAAATTATACACGCATTATGCAAAATAAATAGCAACCAAATTAGAAAATTTTTATTTTTAAAATATTGTTTATAAAAATTAATTTGTCATTAATCAAATAAAATAAAAAAAAGAACAAACAAAGATAACTCTCTTCCAATGCGGGTAATTAAAAATGTAAAAGAAATTTACTGTATATGGACGTATGTATATTTTATATTTGCATTTATCCATATTATACAGCTGAGTGTGATAAGAGAGGAGAGTTCATCATTATTGAATTTTTACTAAAAATAATGTCCAAATTTGCAAAAAAATAATGTATAAAACCCTGCATATAAAAAATAATGCAATTTTACAAATAGAGCACAATATTTAATTATAAAATTCTGGTACTATGCTAACATAAGTTACTCTCAAACCAATAAACCAATGTAATGCTCAATCTATAAGACGGTCTAATAATGATGCTGTCATTCAATATCGCCATCTAATCTAATGATCTCTTCGCAGCACAAATGTAATGGCAAATTATCAATGATAGCAGCGCTCATTTTTATTAACTATATCATCGACAACGCTCAGTGATAAATCATGATTTTTTTCGTCAAAAACGATTATCTCCAATACTTAGTTGAATATATACGTCAAAAACCGCAGTCACTATTAAGCCACATGGATATCCACAAATTTATAGTTTTTGTTTGCACGCACATTCAGTCAATTGCACGCACGTTATGATTATTCAGTAAATTGGAAAAATTCTTTTGTTTTTATTTGATTTGATTTATTATAAATTATGGTTTGAAGTTTAACGCTAATATAGTTATATCGAACCTATGGTTTATGGCTGTATTTGTTTATAGCAACTTATGACATATAAACTATTTTCTAATAAATATTCCTTATTTTTAGCTTACTAACACAATATTCAACAAATAAATTTGACATTTTTTCTAACAAATGTAGTTAGGTTATACAGTATACTTTAATAAAAAACAAGATCGATACGGTCATAATATCTGACTTTGCTATTTAAATTTTAGTTAGTTTATGGTCGCTCGCTTTTTCATTCGCTCCCAAACATTATTTTATATTACTTTTTCTGTTATTAAGTTAAACATTATATTAAAAGCAGATGAAATCAAATACAAACACATTAATAGCAGTATATGCCAATTTAATATTTAAGACGAGTTTTATCGAATGCAAATCATGAATGATTGTTTCCATCAATCTAACAATCATTTACTAAAGTTAATGCGGAATATCATTCAAAAATGATAATAGAATTAACTTCAGACAAACTATGAAAAAAACTCAATTATCTATAATTTATTAAAATAAATTTATGTTAATTTTAGAATAAAAAATTATTTTAATACTTCAAAAACTTTAAAATAATTGATAATGAATAGTTTCCAACAATAGAATCCTATTTTTTCTTATCAGTTTTTTTCGATTAATGCTATTAATAGAGTCAAAAAGATAGCATTTGCTACTTTTTTGTTTCATAAATTATAAGCACTATAAGTGTTATATGAGCACGAATTACATAGTTTGGAGTCATTTTAGCTGATTTATAAATGCTATTATTTGCTATTTTTATTGATAAATGCTATAAAAGCTATTTTCTCCGAAATCAATAAATTATCGTATAAATTTGATTAGTTTTTGTACCCCATCCCCAAAAATGTTTTCAATACTGCCAAAAATTCCTAATGACTGATTTTTCATAAATTTTTTTAATATTTCATTATAAAATAAAATAAGGGAGATATAGAAAAATGTTAATATAGAGGTAAAGACATTATACTTTAACTTTTAAGTTATTTTTAAAAAAATATAAATGCTATTTTAAGTGCTATTTTGGTTATTTATTAATGCTATTTATAGCGCTATTTTTTATGCTATAAATGATATTATTTTGACTCTCTAGCCACCATTAATTAAAATAAAAAGTGTATAATTACTTATTATTCTTATTAAATATGAATCCTCTCTCACTCAATCTCTCTCTCTCTCTCTCTCTCGCTCTATTTTTCATAACTAATTTTTTGTTGGTTCAATTTTTATACTTAAATATTATAGAACAATTATATAAAAGTAGAGCTACTGCTTTTGACCATAAATGTATGTATGTCTGTTTGACTGTCTGTCTGTTCGTCTGTCTAACTACTTTTCCAAATAAACGAAGTTAAGAATTATTTTACAAAGTTTTTCAAATGCTTTTGACTTCATAAATTTACTTCAGAGTCGAGACTTTTTCGGAAATCCAACTTTTTTATTATCAGCTAAAACTTTCGGAATTTTAAGTTTATGTATTAAAGAACTTATTACACTTAAATTTAAACTAATTTTAATGTCCGAAAACTCCGAAATTATTTTGTATTTAAAAATTTCCGAAATTTGCCGAATTTATTCCGAAAAATAGAATTAAGTGAAAAATTGTTGTATGAATTCGAAGAGTTTTAAGACTGGGCGTTTTACAAGGATTCTCCTGAAAAAAATGAGTTTTTTTTGTAAAATTCTTATCAGATTAACGATAAATAATTCAAAAATATGAAGTTAAATATGTTGTTTCGATAATTATCTTACTGTCTTATGTTAACTAAACAAAAATTATATTTGTACATCTATTAATTTACTACTAAAAACTTTTCAGAATTTTCCGAAAATGTATCCGAAAAAAGACGATTTTGTCCGAATTTCCGACCGAAATTTTGATGTTTTAGATCCGAAAAAGTCTCGAATCTGTTCATAATTAAAAAGTGAGCTCACTTTAAATGTGTCTTTCTTGTTTAATATGCCATTTCTCAATTCTTATCATAATTAGAAATAGAGAGATAGGGGTGAGAGAGGGGGGAGAGAGAAAGATGCCTCTCATCATCCTTATCGTTAGATATCCTTAATGGTCATAAGAAATTACTTCAGTAAAGAGTTCTTTACTTTGTTTCATTTCCTGAATGCTTATTAACGTGAAAGCTAAAGGGATTACTGTAGGTAATCGCTTAATAAGCAAAGATGAGAATAAGCTGCTTTTATTGAGCTCGATCATGTCGAGCTTAACTCAAGAACATGAAGTTTGGAGCTTGAGCTTTTAAAATATTTCTTATTTTAGATTATCTAAATTTTATAATAGAAATTTTAAACTTAGAGCCTATCGCATAATGAGAAGAAAAAACATTCATTCAAACCTAATTTTAGCATAAAAAAGTAGCATATTATTAATGCAATTATAGCTAATAATCTCAAATAGTAAAAGTAAGAATATCTTAATTACGAATGAAGAAAAATTATTAATATTTTGACGCTAACTAAAACTATTTATGAATTTAATGTTTCACATTTAAAAATTACAAATTTAAAACACTCACTTAACAAGGCTTAAGCTTAAATTACTTGAGAAGCTTACGAGGGAATCGTTAATCTTACACATCTATGAGAGTTGAACGTAAAACAATGAGCTCGTTATACAGTTTCATTTACTATGTTACAGTAGTTAAGCGTTGTTTTTAGATCGTTAAGATATTCGCATAATTATTAATAAGTACAGAGCATTTACTTTTATCTCGATGTTCATGTGTTTTAAAATACTTTTAGAGATAATTAACACAAAAATGTAAATGTATTTTAATTTTTGGGGATTTTCTTGAGTGCAAATATAAGACAATGTAAATCCAAATAATTATTTATATAATAGTTAGGTAATAGATAGGCTTTAAAATATGCTTAAAGAATCCCCGAATTCAGTGTTTAATAATGTTTAAATTACAGAAATTAATAAGTAATTAATTATTTTAAACATTTCAATTAATCAAATATGGAATTTGTATATTAATTTAATATAATTTAATATAATGATTAAATCTTACTCCAGTAAAATGATTTTATATGAAAAAAATTCCTTCAATTGGATTAAATTTATTAATTAAAAAATTGATTTGGCTTTGGAGTGAAGTTGGAATAATTGTAATAAAAATATCACATATTATTGTTTCAACAAAAGCTGTTTTAAAAAACTTTAAATGCAAGTTTTAAATTTATTCTGTTAAGTTTAGTCTTCTATAAATTGTTTCAAAGGCGCGGAACAAGTATATAGCGACTACAACGACAAGCATTTCATCTGAAGGGAAGAGAGTGACTATCGCAGCGCATTTAATAAAACTTCATGTGAAAATCGAAAATTTATTATAATAATCTGAATGTTTACTAAAGTCTATAAATCGCGCATATAATACATTATTCTAATTTATTTAAATTTTTTTCATACAATGCCAAGCGTTAAAAGTATAGAACACCGAAAAAATTATTAAAAGATGGATAATCACTATAACTTCACACTTTGACACTTAAAATTAGGATTTAAGTTGAAGCTCGAATATGTTTTTTGGAGTCAAGTGTTCGGATTTCTTCGAACAGTATCTCGAATTTCGCGCGCGTGTGTGCATTACTACACATAACAGACAACCTTTAAAATTTAAACCAATGCCATAAATAATTGGCTTAAAAATAAATAAATCAACCTTCACTTAGATTGACAAGAAAATGAGTCTAATTAATATTCATGTTATTCATAATAAATAATGCATTTAATTGTATTGGCTGGAAGTCTAAAACAGTGGATTGAATACCATTGGTATAATCGGTTATGGAAAAAGTCCGATCAATTTATATCGGAAAACGCTTGCATGCAATTAGGAGGCAAAAGTAAACAATTTATTAAATCTGCATTGTAGTCAAAAATACATAAAAATCAAGGGTTGATACAAATTTATGCGCACATACAATACGTTTTTTTAAAATTACTATTGATAGTGATTTGAATTATCCAATAACTTACGCAAAAGAATCTTATTCCCATGTGATGCACGGGAATTTGTTTTTTATGGAAAAGATCTCAAGAGTTCATGAAAAATATTGAGTTATGTGATAAACTTAATAACTGAAAACTCCGGGTAAATCCAAGACAAATTGAGTGAACCAAACTTTTTACAAATCACAAATATAATTTATTCAAATTTAATGCCATTTTACTGCCTTAATAACGTGTTAGCTCTCATAGTCAATTGTAATAACCAGAGTCTTGACTTTTTCGGAACTTAAACATAAAATATTCTTTATTTAGGAATTTTCGGAAAATTAAATTAGTTTATTTTTATTTGTTATATGTTATTAAATTCATATAATATAAATTCCGAGTTTTAGCTTATAATAAAAACAAGTCGGATTTCCGAAAAGTCGAGACTTTGGTAATAACTTAGCTTTCAATGCCATAATAGAATCTGTTTAACATTTTTCTAACGTTAGTTAAACCTTTATCTAACACTATAAGAACTTCATAAGCATTATTGGTTTTACTTATTTCATTTTTATTTTACTTTACTTCAAAAAAAAGTTTAATTAAAAGTTTTCCAGAACACCGTAGATTAGTACAATTTATTTTATTAAGTAACCATAGCGGGGAATTAACATATTATTTAGTAGTAATCACGAGAACCTTTTTTAAATAATCAGTTGAAAAAAGACCACACAATTTTACATTTTGTACGATAATTTATAAAAATGTTATGTTAATTTGAAATTTTGTGCAATTAATAATACGCTGTTACTTTGATATAGCATAGAAAATTTAATTTGACGCAGTAATTAATTCGTTGCACAATGTTAATGAAAAAAATCCTATTATGTAAGAAAGAAATCTAATTTTTATTAGCATAAAATGTTTTACATTTTATTCGACTGATTATCATCTGAATCAAGCGTACAAACAAAATCTATGAAATTTTGTTTTAATAAAAAGATTTGTTGGGTTGAGATCCAATTTTTTTAATGACCACATTTAAAGTTAAATTCATTTTTAACTAAGAAATATTAATATGATTAGTAGTTATTAAAAAATCAAATTTTTCGCTGTATATGCACATATCTTACATCAAAATGACACAAACGTTACAAAAAATGCAGAGATTATCGCAAACTTTGACGTTAAGTATTAGTTAAAATCACAGAAATATATAACGTATTACCGCGTATTACTCGCGATCGCGAGAAAAATGAATTTATTTAAACTCGGCTTACTCGCCATATACCAATTAATAGTGGTAAACAAAATTTATTTGTCCATAACTCCAGAAGCGCTTGCGCCACATATATGAAGAAGTTATTTTTGTAATCTATTCGTCAATACCTTTTATTTGATATACATATCACCAACTGTTCCAATAGTTGATCGATTGTGGATCAATTGGAACAGTTGGCGAAATGTATATCATATGAAAAGTATTGATGGGTAGATTCCAAAAATAACTTCTTCATACATTTCTCACGAGCGCTTCAGGAATTATGGACATTTAAAAGATTGTCTTAAAAATTAAAAAATCAATTAAATCGCGAGTAAGTCATAAACAATTTTATTAAAATTTGAAAGGTAATGTGAGTTTGGGGCAAAAACTTCTTCCCTTTTCGTCTTACTCGCGATAGCGAGTAATACGCGGTAATACGTTAAAATCAGAGTTGTTCACTAAATCATTAGTGATATTGTAAACCATACCGCAATACAAGCAAAAATCGCGGAAATGCAGAGAAATGTTGCAACACATGTAAGCACAAATAATATAATTTAAAAAGTTAAACTTTTATATTTGATTATCAACAGAAAAAAGTGAGAAAATTTTAAATAATATATTTGAATATAAAATGTAAAATTAACAATTAAAAATCACTTTCTAATATCCATTTTTATAAATTTTATATTAAATTTGGAACGTTTTCGAAAGAATAAAAGGTATTATGCTTCGAAAAAAGTGTTATATGCTATACAGTATTATTAAATCAATTATATCATTAAACGAATTTTATACTAAAAAGTTATATTCTCATTGAAGCAAAATATCATTTAATTAATAGAATTTTCAATCAGAACGAACACATCTAATAATAATCGAAAAATTAAAATATGTAAAAATTACCTTTCGTACAAAAAAGTAGAAGTAGTTCTGCGAAAATCGAGATCTCAGCACAAACTAACCGAACAAAATAATTAGGGCTTAGCTTTTTTTTTATCAAAACTTTAATCAAATGTTGTGTACGGAATAATGCTATCAATTGTCTTAATAATAGTTTGTACAAAAGTTTTTGTTGATCACTTCACCGAAACAAATATCGAATACTATAAAAAGTAAAGCCATAAATAAACTGAAGCGTTCACTAAAGAGCGCAAAGAAATACTGGCGTAACGTCTGTTTGCGCAATTTTACTTTCTATTAGTATATAGAAAACGTTTGAGCAGCGACATCACTATTTTCCCGTTTATATATACAATAGAATACACCAGCAAAAACGCATTAATTTTTTTCATTAGAGTTAAGAGCGATTAAAGCACAGTGGATAGGAATAGAATGTATTGGCTTTATGTCGGAATGTATGGTTTGTATTACGTTTTTAATTAAAAGGATATCATATTCGATCGTAAGACTAAAGAATTATCCAACGAGTAATTCTATTACCGTAATAAACAGATTGAATAATAAGTTTAAAGCGATGATAATGTTTTGCACATATTTTATTAAAATCAAGCTTAAAAATTAAGATATTTGAGACTTATACCTTCAAAAAATAAAATTCTTAAAAATATTTAATAGCTTTTAATTAAATATTCGCATAACTTATTAAAAAAAATGAAAAAATTATTAATTAATAATACGATCACTTGACATTAATATGAAACTTTTGTGAACACCGAATTTTATAAATAAAAGCGGATGGTAATGCCATACTGCATAGTGACAATTATTCTACAAATATTACCTGTGATGTCGCAGTAAACGTCTTCTAAGCGCTGATAACGTTATCAAAACTGCTTCCTAGTAAATAAATTAAACAAATTATTGTCTACTTTATCATATGTAACTAAAGTATAACCTCAGTTCTGATCGTATTTGATCCTTGATTCGGGCAAGTATTTAAATAATAATTAAATAAATCTCTTGTATCCTCAACTTGAGACAATGCTTGGTCACACTCGTGAGCGGCCTCTAGTCCTTTAAGCCCACCAAAAACGATTAACAAATGAGAAAAACTTTTCGGAATTTTTTTGAGAGATTTGTCAATATTATCGCCTTTATCTGAGGTTCCAATGGTAAGATCATAGCCCTCTTCGTGCGGCGATTCAGTGAACACAGCACTTAATGATTTAGCGATACGAATATTATAGCCCCAATAAAGTCCAGATTCAGTTCTTGGAGCTGAAGGCGAAACCGCTATGCCTTTCAATTTCTTTTTAGCGTTTTGGTTTGGATCGAATTTGACGGTCAATCTGATGTTCGACTCCAGACACTTATCGATTTGCACCTGTTTTTGTAAACCAACGTAAACGTAAGAGCCTTTGCCCTCTTTGACAGGTCTATTGATGACTACACCCTCGCGATAATTGCAAATATCTTCGGTGCGCAAGTGGTGTGTACTGTCGAGAGGGTTTAAAAGACCTGCGAATTAAACAATTAAAATAAAAAACATTCGTTAACCAATAAGGGACGAAATTTATTGTTTACCAACATATTGCAAGTCTTTCTGAATCGGAAATAGATATTTGCGTAAATATTGCGGACATTCCAAGTATTGGAGTATACGAACCATTTGGACCATCGAAGCGTTTCGTTTGTCGAATAATAGCGTTTCTTCGTTGTCACCGGAAGTCTGATTGGCGTAATCGTCGAAAACAACGATCTCATCGATATTAAACACGACCAATGCTCTGGCAATTTCGCCGCACAAATACGTCTTAAGTTCGGGCGATTGAGCGTTGTCTACGATCGATGAGGGAATCGCGACACTAGATGTCCAGTTTCGTCCGAATAATTCGTTGTTGTTTTGTTCGGCCAAATCGTTGGCCGTTTCGTCCGATAATTGTTGCTTCATTTTTTCCTCTTTTTTCGTCGCTTTCTGGTGTTTCCATTCTTTAATTTGTTGATGGGTTTCACGCCACGAACGCTTTGACATTATTTTATTATAATTAATGACACCCAATAAATTCAACAAAAATAACACGTGTCTCACGTGTTACGCGCATATATTCAACAATGACGGAAAAACGGTTTAAAAAAACTGAATCGTATTATTTCAGGGAAAAATAGCGTGTTTTCATAAAAACATTGTTTACAATCTAAACGCTTATATGACGTCATATACGCAACGATCAAATGTGATGCAATGTTTACGTGTATTTGATCCGTTGTTTTACGGCAATCATTTATAATCATTCAATACCATAACCAATGAACGGATTCGTGTCAAACACTCGCCACTTATTTGGTGGCATTAGATTACTATCGCGATATCGTTCGTCTATATTATCGTCGCGTAAATTCTATATAAGGCGCGTGACATACGCCGCAGCCGTTCCGTCCATCGCTTCCATCTATTATTGCTATCATTTGGCTAACATTAATCTATCCTCACATATACTATCATCTATTTTACCAACAATACAATGTAAATCGATAGACAGCGGTAAAAATAGTGCCGCAGAAGAGAAACTGTTTAATGCGGTTCGAAGAGGTGATCAAAAAACGGTAAAAGAATTAATTGACTCGAAATCAGTGGACGTGAATGCGCGTCACGTATTGGGATGGACACCGCTTCTGGTGGCGGCCGTCAACGCTAAACCAGAAATGTTGGAATTGTTGCTGGAATTGGGCGCTGACGTGAACGCCACCGACGAGTTTTCCAATGTATTTCAGACGTCGCGTCGTTTGGGACTAAACTACTTGCATGTGATGATGACGCGAGAAGAAGAGTTCAGTGACATTCTCAGCGCTAACGTGTCATTTCGTGGCACAACTGCATTACATTACGCCGTGTTGGCCAACAGTGCGAAGTGTGTGCATATTTTGATATCGAAAGGTGCGAATCCGAACCTTGAGAACGAAATCGGACACAAACCCAGTGATTACGTTAAAGAGGGAAATGTGGAAATGAAGCGAATTTTGGCCGATTATGAGTCGAAGTACGCGGATATTATGAAAAAACGAGAGGCCGAGGAGAGACGAAAGTTTCCGCTCGAACAGAGAATCAGAGAAGCGATTATTGGTCAATCGGGTGCCATCACTACAGTCGCGTCCGCCATCAGGCGTAAGGAAAACGGATGGTACGACGAAGATCATCCTCTCGTGTTTCTTTTTCTCGGCTCTTCCGGTATTGGAAAAACCGAATTAGCCAAACAAGTAGCGAATTATCTTCATCGAAATAATAAGAAAGGTTTTATTCGACTCGACATGTCTGAGTATCAGGAGAAGCACGAAGTGGCGAAGTTTATCGGCTCTCCTCCCGGTTATGTGGGACACGATGAAGGCGGTCAGTTGACCAAAGCTTTGAAGGCATGTCCAAACGCTGTGGTGTTGTTCGATGAAGTAGACAAAGCACATCCCGATGTTTTGACCATTATGTTGCAGTTATTTGACGAAGTATGTCTATTATTGTCAATTTTGTTGCCATATTTTTAACCTGTTCTTTATTTGTACGATTAGGGAAGATTAACTGATGGAAAAGGCAAAACAATAGAATGTAAAGACGCAATTTTCATAATGACATCGAATTTGGCCAGCGATGAGATCGCAGAATACGGCATTCAACTCAGAAAAGAAGCTGAAGAAGTAGCAAATGCGAGATATAGTGGCCTAATAGATGATATTGGAGTGACTGAAAACGTGACGATTTCGAACAAGTTTAAAGAGAATGTTGTTCGACCTATTCTTAAACGTCATTTTAGACGCGACGAGTTTTTGGGGCGAATCAACGAAATTGTCTACTTTTTACCGTTTTCACGGCAAGAACTCAATCAATTGGTGGCAAAAGAATTAGAGTTTTGGTCGAAACGCGCGAAAGACAAGCATAAAATCGAGTTGATTTATGATAAGCGCGTGATTCCAGTGATCGCTGATGGATATAACGTTCATTACGGCGCGCGATCCATCAAACACGAAGTGGAGCGACGGATAATCAATAAACTGGCGGCGGCTCATGAAAACCAGTTAATTAAGCCCGGAGTGAGTGTGTATATTACTGTTGACGAAATCATTGATAGTAGCGGTGATTCCACGAAGCATACCGAATCGAAAATTAAGCTACAATTAAAACAGGGCAACGGCAAAAAACCAGTTTATATCGATTTGCCGCTTAGAGATAATGAAAAAGTTACTGACAACCAATTTTTTTAGTAAACCTTAACCTGTATAATATATGTTTTTTAATGAACGCTTTAACTGTTATTATAACCGTATTATTATTTAACTTAACATAACGTGTTAGTATTTTAAATTATTAAATAAACTTATACCACATTACTAACGTTATAAATAACTTGTTTTTCAGTTTTAATATTCGGTATTCATTTAACTGAATATGAATTTCGTTTCCACTTGTATGTAACATTAGAGATATTAATTTCAATAATCTAAACTGTAAATTGTTTTTTAAAATTTAACCACTAAATAATTACCGTTAGCAATCGATGTGGCGTTCGAGAGCAATCGATACTGTGTAGCGTTTTGAGCCGCATTATACCCCAGTTGGCGATAAAAAAATGAGAGTAAAATTGAAAAGCGTTTCGTAACTATGGCGTATAAACCTAGCTTTTATCCCACCCCTCACATCGACCCACATAATACCCCAGTGGGGTATAAACCGAATTATTGTAATAGACATTAATGTATTAAAATTTAAGGCGAACTTTTTAATGTTATTAAATCTATTGTGACATCGATTGGATTTGTGTTACGCGTCTTAAATATAAAATTCCGGAAGGTTTTCCATATCTTCTAACAGTTTAGAAGTTAGCGACGAATCGCCATTTAAATTGTAATTTTGATCTTAAAATATTGTTATAACATTAGCCATCGGTTCGTTATTATTAACCCAAAGTATAGGTGAAGTGAATTTGTAATGCATTTCAATTTCTGCTTTGACAATAGTTTATTCTGTAAATCTCACTTTCTTTCCTATATATTGTAAGGCTGAGAGATTTTCGTCAGAACGGATTCGTTTTCAAAAATTGTTTTTTGGGCGCCAGTCGGCCAGCCTTAGGCCAACAAAGTTAATATGAGTCCAATATTTGAGATTTTAGAACTTTTAGATTTAAACTTTAGAATAAAATAGAGACTTTAATTTAATGCTAATTAAAAATATTTATTAAAGAGTTTAAGTATAAATGAATTAAATAAGTTGAAACAGTAAAATGAGTTAAGTAAGAGATGGAAGCTTAACTGAAGAGTTTGCTATCGTGTTCGGGTTTAAATAGTGTAGGGGCGGGTACTAAATGTTTTGCACGCAATTTTAGTGAGAGAGCACTAATTATTAGCTTTCTCAATCGATAAAATCGTGCGTATGGGTATGTGGCCTCAAGTTAGTGTTTATTCTGCAATTTACTATTCGTTCCCGCATCTCTAGAATATTTAGTGTAAGTAATCATCAACCCTTAGATACACTCATCCCTCTATTATCTCTGATGGTTGTTAAGAGAAATTGATAGTCGCATTAATGGTTTTAGTGCAATAACCCGTAAGGATAATTAATTAAAATGGAGATATAAAAGTAGGTCTTTCAATATGGAGTCAAATGAAAAATTATTTATTTTCAAAACATTGTCTTTGCTGTTAATTATTTTATCATAAGCTAAAATTTGATTTTTTCATAACATTTATTTCCATTAACACATTAAAAAAGCAATATTTTAATTCACCAATGGTTTCATAGCGATTACGTTTCGGTTTGGAATTCTTTTCAATATTAAGCGAGAAAAACTGTTATTTTGATTTGAACATATTATATTCCATTAGTAGACGATTATATTCATTAAGAAAATTGTTAAGTTATATTTTCACGTCCTAATCAGAATTACGATATAATTACGATTACGATTACGTGTTAGTTATTTATGTTTCTTCAATAAGTCCAAAGTTTTCTATATTATGTACAATGTTTTTGTCATCTAACCATGCATACTGTCTAATTCATTTATTAATTGATATTTTATGACGGAACTCAATGCGAATGTTTTGTTTTAATTCCAATACTCGATTATAATAGCGTCGTTTATCTTTTTTAAAATAATTGAATGAATATCGCAAATCGAGATTCTGATAAAAGTTAACACCTCTCTAAATAGAATCTAATGCAAAGATCGGTTAAGTTTAGGAACACTTGCAAAACAGTAATGATAGCACATGAATGTATTTTATTTGATATATCATTTGGTGTTTATCTACAAAATAGTTTAAACGTAGACAAAGTGGCAAATTTTGTGTTACGATTAGCTTTGCACTCACCGTATAATTAATTTTCCCATCAAGTAAACATTGATTTAAAGCAAAAAAATAGAATTTATTGTATTCACTACTATCTCTGTTATCATGATAGAATTGTAAAGTTTCGATGGTTTTAAGGGTCATTTGTTATTCGATAACGCATTAGACAACTGATTACCTTTAGAAACGACTCCTGGAAACGTTTTATTATCATAAAAATTTTTATCAACAGCAATTATTATCATCACATTGAATTAAAGTAAAACGTCGGGTTATATGACCAGATGTATTAATCAAGACAAATCCATAGACAAAAGATGATATATCCCTTCTTAAGCGCTTAGTTCAGTTGCGTTTATAAATTTGTAATTGGGGTTACCAACGATATTTTTGTCATATCTGGCTTATGCCACATTGATTAACAGCAGATTCCGTTATATCCCATACATTTTTAACTTAACTTTTAGCTGCTTATATCAGATTCTTGTCAAATTTTGAGACAATTTTGGTTATTTTTGTCACCTTTATAGACAATTTTGAGCATCCTTTTTGTATTTATGCTCCATCTATTATCCTTATTGACATTTAAGTCCATAACTAGCATTAGTAAAAATGTCAACATCCCTTTATTAACATAAGAAATTTGTAAAATCTCTTTATTAGAGTAATGAACAAAATCCCTAAATTAGCATTATAAAAAGGTGAAAATCCCTTTATTAAAGTGAGAAATTGGTAAAATCCATTTATTATAGTAAAGATCGAAATCTCTTAATTAGCATAAGAAACAGGCCAAAATAACTTTTTTAAAATAAGAATAAATCAAAATCTCTTTATTAATATAAGAAATTGGTAAATTTCACTCTATTAGAGTTAGGAACAAAATCCTTTAATTGACATAAGAGTGCGGACAGATGGACGGACAAACAGAATTGTCAAATCCATATATCTGACAAATTTGCAGTCAGATAAAAAAATTAAAATATTTTTACAATTAAAAGTAATAATTTTTAAATTTAAGCCTCACTTGGTCAGGCTTCAAGTTCAAATACAAAATTAAAATTTAAAATAGAATTTAATTTGAATGCGGTTGAGCTCAGGAAAGTTTACAAAACAATAAATACAATCCATCCAAAAACACTAAAGCTACATTAAGAAGATATTTAAGCCGAAAATACTGTTATTTATTTAGTCAACAAAAGCAATCTTTGTAACGTTATCATTAATGCTTAAAAATCAGTCTAAAAAGGAAATAAATAAGTAAATAAGTAAGATTTATTTATTATATTATTTTCGAATCAAAAAATGCTAAATTTCCTGGACTTTATGAAATTATAATCGAGAAATGTAAACGTCACAGTGCTATTGCTTTACAAATAAATATTTCAGATATCTTCAAATCCGATATCGAAGCTAGAGACCACTTGAATTGTCCAGAGATGAAGAACAATTAATTTTACGGCTACTAATGGTTGGCGATACAGGCTAAATCAAAGGCATAAACTTATTTTGCGATCTCAATTAAGCAGAAAACTGGTATTTTATTGTATGTATTTTTCCATATTTTTGAAGTAATTGTTGCATAGCACAGATGAAATTTGTTGAGATGTGGTATCCTCTAATGTGTATAATTGATCTTCACTCGTAGACTCACTTTTTTTTATCAAGTTTTTCTACTCATAGAACATATTTTCAATGAGGTTTAGAAAAGGAGAGTAAGGAGGCAAAAATACAGGGTGGTGTCCATGCGTTTGTATTAATGATAAAACTTCTGATGTTTTATGAAAACGCAAATTATCCATAATTAAATAAGCGTTTTCAAATTTTGGTTCATTAACACATAAGTGATGAATTAGTTTGCACAAAAAATCAATATAATCTTCAGAATTATACGGTTTATTCTGAATTTCAAAAAAGTATAAACTATCGAAATTGATAGCACAGGTGATAGAATAATTTTTTGATCGAATTGATTTATTAGCTTGAGTTCCTTTTGCTGACCAACCCTGTAAAGCCCTAATCCAAATATGCACCTCGGTTTCATCAAGAAATTACATTTTGTCTCGATTTACTATCATTTCATTATATTTAAAAGCGTATTTATACCTTTCCTGAATACAATTAAAGTCATTCCTTCTTTCAAGAATTAGTGTTACACGTTTAAAAGAATAATGAAAATTTTTTAGTGCACGATTTATAGTTACTATTAAAATATTTTTTCCAAATTTATCTAAAATTTTTTTATTCAAAATTTTTTTACGTTTTCCTGTAGATTTTTAATTTGCTCGACTTTCTGTATTGTATTTGACTAGTGAGAGTCGAACGTAATGTAGGTTTACCAACGATAGTAGTAATACGGACAGTATAGGGCACGCGTTAACGCGTAATCTATAACTGTATTAATGCAGAAGAAGAATAATAATTACTGAAGAAGAATGGTACCACTGAAGCATAAGTGTACCACAATTACAAACGTAAGTGAATAACATGTTAAACATAGGAAACATTGCAGTATATAATAACGACTGGAAATATGCACTGAATATGTTTAATGAGTTACTATACAATGACTTACAATAGCGATAATATAATATAATTGAAGTAAATACTTCGAAGGTAGAAAACATACTGATGTACAGTGTATACTTTAAGCAACGCATACGATAGAGATAAGCTTACAGAGTTCGGATTAATAAGACATGAAATAAACATAAAATTGCATGTATTTATTTATTTGAAATATTTTATAAATTTTAGCAATTTTTAATATATAGTTATAACAAATGTTCAAAATGACGACCATTTAAATCAATACAAAGTTAAGCCCGGCGTATCATATTATTTGATACATTAATTAAAGATTCTCTTTTAATGTTTTTTATTTCTTTTGTAATTTTCTCTTTTAAATCTTCAATAGTTTGAGGTTTATCTGCATATACTTTCTTTTTGAGAAAACCCCAAAGAAAAAAGTCTGGGCTTGTCAAATCTGGGGATCTGGGGGGCCATTCACTCATAGTTGTTAATGTGGCTGTTTTTTTTGAAATAATTCTATTACCGAACGATTTTTTTAACAATTCGGCAGTTAAATTAGAGGTATGTGCGGGTGAACCATCTTGTTGAAAAATTGCAACTTTTTGAAGGGGAAATGACAATTGGAGTAAAAAAAGCTTTAAATTTCTAATATACTCCTGAGAATTGACAGTTTTATTAAAGAAAATAGGACCAATAATTGTTGATTTGGAAATGGGCACCAAACTCCTATTTTCTTAGGGTGTAATGTTTTAGATATCAACTCATTGGGATTTTTATCTCCCCAAATCCTTGAATTATAAACATGGCCATCTAACTGAAACCATGCTTCATCAGTGAAAAATGTTTTATTTAGCACATTATCTTCTTTAACAAACTCCAGAAACCACTCACAAAACTTTTTCCTTTGTAAATAATCGCATTCCTTTAGTTCTTGGATACACATGAAATTATAAGCCTTAAAATTTAATAATTTAGCAGCTTTTTGGCATGTAGTTTTCGAAATTTATAGCTATTGAGATCATCTCATCTGTGTTGTGACTTTTTAGGGCTTTTCACAAAGTTTTCTTTAATTTCATTTAAGTTAAAACACGTTTTTTACGTGTTTTTAGCACATTATCACAAACACTTCCTGTTTTCCCATGTTTTTAATTAACCTTAAAATAGAAGTTGTATGTGGCACTGTTGTATTTGGGAACTTATTTTTAAATTCTTCAATGCATTTAATTAAAATTTTTTTGCACTGTTTATAATTTTGATTATGAGTTTGAACAATAAATAAACGTTGTTCTGATGTTAAACGCATCACTAATTTGAATATAATACAATTAAACTTATGTTTTCAAAATTTAATGTAAACATACACTCCTATGTTAGAATAAGAACTAAACCAAACTAACGCTTACAAACTCATATTCATTGGAAATGCTTAATACTGTTTGGTATGTTAATCCTGAGCAATAACTTAAGTTAAAACCGGACTAATAATGTTTGCAATGTTTATCCGTACTCTGTCACACAAGTAAAAACGTATGCGTTGCTAAAAGTATACACTGTATTAAACATCAACTAATAAGTAATATTGAAATATTAAGTAATGAATATATTAGTCATAGACATTATTGAACATACAAGTAAGTAATTATGAGTAATAATAAATATCTAGAAAATTGTAATAATGTAATAATGACTTGTGATGTGACGGGAGTTCACATACACTACAATTTTTATATATTTTTTATTGAAAACTAAAGGAAAATATTTTATTTTATATAAAAAATTTAAAGCAGAAATAATGAATATAATATTGAAAAAAGTGGTTCAAATATTTATTTATATTTTTTAAGTTCTCACTCAACTCTGATAAATACTTTTTTCAGGATATATGAGAATTAAAAAGTTTAATAGTACTTTTAACTCATTAAATTTTATCGAAACTTTTTGAAGACCTAAAAATGGTGTCATCTCAAAAGTACTCGATTTTGAATGACAATTTCCTTAAAACATAAAAATAATTAAAAACAAGAATGAACATTAGTAATGCGCTCACTGATTCTAATTTAAAATCATATATTTTTAAGTTTGTAATTATATTTATAAAAATAGTTTTCCGTTTCATTCCCTTCC
>JAQIXJ010001103.1:0-23540 GCA_034700185.1 Phthiracarus laevigatus
TTGAAAAACAATTGGAAATAAAAGAATTAATACTTTTAAGCAATGAAGACTAAGAAATGTATAAAAATGCTAAATATTTTTTATTTGTGGAAAAAGTTTTTTTAAAAGACAAGTGGGATATTTTGATAAGTTTAAAGTACTCGATTATGATCATTTAACTGGATAGTATAGAGGAGCAGAGCATAATTCTTTCAATCTAAATTATAAAGTTCCTGATTAAATCCCTATATTTAATCATAACTTGAGAGGATAATATAGTGATTTTTATTTCCGCATCAATAAACAATTACTTTTCAAAGTGTGACATAATTCCTCAGACATTCGAAAAATATTTATCTTTACTCTAGATAATGTTACATTTTTAGATTCTTATCAATTTATGACAGAATCGCATGCAGGTTTTAGTAAATAACTTGAAAAACGATAATTATTCAATCCTTAAAACCAATCTGTTTTTTTTAAATTAAATGTAATTATTGATGAAGATTTTGAGTTATTTATAAGAAAATAAGTTTATCGTTATGAATTCATGGACTCATTTGATCTATTTCAAGAAGTTCATTTACCCACTAAAGATTATTTTTATTCATCCTTGAATTTAAAAGATGTTTCAAAAGAAAGTTCTAAACATGCTAAAACAAAAATGAACAATAGTAATGCGCGAATTTTGAGGCAATTTTTTGTCAGTTTTGACCAATTTTGACTTTTTAAATTTGTTTTTGAAACAACTTAATCCCTTTTTTGCCATTATTTAAGCCGGATTTGCCCCATTTTTGGTCATTTTAACCCATATTAAGCCTAGTTTTGCTCCTATTTAAGCCAATATTCGAACATATTGACTCAGTTTAGGCCCAATTTTAACCCAATTGAAATATATTTTGCCTGATTTTTGTGATCTCAAAAAGTCCACAGAGTCAGAGAGTTACAGACAGACAAAAAACCCAAATCCATTAGCTGTCTTTTTCAAATTGTGCTTAAAATATGGAAGACATTAAATATAGAATCGATTGGAGATTTTCACGATTTTTTTGTTGTATTAGATATTTGTCTATTAGCTGATGTTTTTCAAGCATTCAGAAAAGCTATTAAAAACAATATGATTTAAATCCGTGTTGTTATTATGGTTCAGCGGGGTTTTCTTGGAATGCTGCGTTAAAATACACTTGAGTTGAACTTGAACTTCTAACCGATAATGATAAATACCAGTTTTTAGAAAAAGGAATCAGTACTATAAGCTTATAATCAATTCAATGCAAATGAGCTAAATTGTGAGACCCTAACTTTAAAGACAAAAGTTTGAAAAAATTTAGAAAAGTATTGTCAATTTATGATTTTATGTTGCATAGCTACCATAAAGGGATTTTCACTCATGATATTCACTTTAATTGATCAATGAAAATCTTATAATGTTCAGTATGAGCGTCTGTGCGCAGTCACTTAAATTAAGTAGTTTCACAAATATCATATTAATTAAGGGATTTTAAATTTAATCCATCTAGGTTTCAAATCATGTATATTTCGAGACATTCAAATAAATAAATATATAGTTATCTATGAAACAGCCGATTTTTTTTATTTTAGTTATTTTTAAAATATTTACAAATCATCTTACAAAAAGTAATTAGAGGTATACATAAAATCTTGGTTATAATCCCCTAACAGTAAAAAAGTTATTTTAGCCCATATCGTTATTTGAGTTAGTATTATACCAGTATACAGCTAAAATTTTAAATATTTATTTTCATAAAAAACCATGGCTTAATTTTAATACCAAATTTTCTAAAATTAAACAGTATCATAAAACAAACGTGAGTTTTTAATAGTAACATGATTAGTAATAAATCATTTAAGTAAACATCAGTTTTAAGAATATTTAAATTCTTCTCGTTTCAAAAAATATGAATAACTAATAAACAAATATAATTAAATGTTTCAAATTTCTTCTAACTTATTGTTAAATAATATTGTAGTTTACATAATTATTAGATGAATGACATATGGATTTTTTCAAAATTTTATAAGTGTTTTTTTAAAGTTTTAAATGGTAAATTGGTTTTGCAAGTTATAAAATTAAAAGTAAAAATAAACTGCAAAATAAATAAATTCATAAAATTTTATAATGACGCATTCTTGCAAAATATATTTGGTCGCCAGAACATATACAAATACATCAAGAAATCCGGCAGAACCATACAGTTATAACGATATTAAAAAACCTATTTTGTCAGATCAAAACCGAATAAAGAGATACTGCTATCATACATGTTCCTCCACTTTCTCCTACTAATCTCTGAGGTTATAAAAAGATATTTCAAATAAGAAAAAACTTTTGTTTAAAAATGAATTGTCAAAACTATAACAAGAAATTTACACGAGCAGACAAATAATAACTGTTCACAAAATTAAATTAAACGAATCTGGAGATACAGATGATAGTGACGAAGACATTGATAATGATTTTGTAAAATCAGATGCAACTAAAGAGTTATTTGACGATTCTGATAACAATTCTAATGAAGAATCTAATGAGGAAGCTGAAGAATCAAGCTATTACTCTGAATACGATGAGAAGTAATGAATGGATGTTTATTAAAATGAATAGGAAAATTTCATAATGATTACAAACTTAATAAGTTATACGGGCGGAAGTAGAAGTTAATCTTGCAAAAAGACAGATACGCGATTTTGTATACAATAATGAAAACTATAGAGAATTATCTAATCTAGACTTTGATGATGAAAACAAAAATATTAATCCGGACTCCATTAGCATGCTGTGACCTATTTTCATAACTGCTAGCGTATTAGTTGCATCAAAATCTCAATGAAATAATGTCTATTGAAGTTCAACACAATAATCAAACAAAAAGAACATTTTCAAAGAAAACATTTTGAGTAGAAAACTCGTACATTGTATTTGTTAATTAAAAAATCATTTTAATTTTATCACATTTTTTTAATTAGGCTTAAATATGGCAAATGATTGACATTTATTTCCTTATTAATAAATCGTTTTGTCAAAATTTTAATTAAATTAAAATAAAATATTATAGGAATTTATGTTGAAATCTGTATTTTTATGTTTCAGTCTTCCAATTGAATTAATTTATAGCTTTTTAGAAAAAGTTAGCTAGTGGATTCGATATGTCTGTAGATATTTTTTAAAGTTTTATGACTTTTAATTCACTTTGTAAATCAGCTATTGGATTTTCATTTTCTATGGGTAAGGATGAATGTAGACCGTTTCTGTCTGTCATTTTTTCGGTTGACGTTTTTTGATTTAAATATCCAGGCAAAAACGGACAAAATTATTTTCAACAATTGCAAAACAGCTATTTAATTAATTCAAAAATAAATTAAAAACTGCCAAAGTTGTCAAAACGGACACAAAATTGTGTTACTAATAGTTTATTTCTGGGTATTTATGAGTAAATTTTGGGTCTTACCTATTAAATTAAAACATATTATGCTACGCTATTAATTGTATTTAAGAGCATTGTAAATAGATACAAGTTATACTTATTCTACAGACGGATGGAAAGAAAAGAAAAATGCGTAAATCTGAAGAAATTTTATATAAGTTTCTTTTGCACAAACATTATAATTTGTTTGTAATTAAAATTTTCTTTTTATATTATATTTACTTTTTGAAGACTTACAGCAAACGGCAAAGAAATTTCTGCGTTTCAAATTTAATTTACTTAAATTTTAATATCAAAGTTAATTTTAGAACTGATTTTTCGTTTAATTTTAATGATTTCTAATTGATTGTAAACTGTTATGTTTTCTGGCATCACAATTTTATCAATCTATAAACATGCATGCATTAAAATGATTGGAAACCTTTGTCTACCCAATAATTTTTAAATTAATCTCTAATAGCTTCAAAACATTGTTATACAAAATAATTCCTAATATTAAATTGGCTAAAGTTGTATATAACCTATACACTTTTAATACAAAGAACAATTTATTTTAACATGTATTCAAAGATTTAAATTAATTCTATGTTTTCCCTGACTTATAAAGGCTTGATTCTAAATCAAAACTAGATTCTCACATTCATACCTTTCAACCCGAATTAAACCTTTTTTCCACATGTCAACTCCGGTCTGTAGTGTATTTGATTAGTGAGAGTCGAATGATGCATGTTTCCCAACGACTAGTAAGAATATGGACAGTATAGGACACGTAACAACGCCTAACCGATAAGATTATTGCTAAAGAAGAATTGTAATTATTGAAGAGGAATGGTTTCACCGAAGGTAAAGTGTACCACAATTACAACAAAGTGAAAAGAGTGTTAAATATAGGAATTATTGTTGTAAATAAAAACGACTGGAAATAAGCACTGACTATGTTTAGTGAGTTGCTTTACAATGATTTACAATAGCGATATTATAATTGAAGTGAAGGCTTTGCAAGTAGAAAACATACTGATAATAAATCAACTAATACGTTATATTGAAAATATTAAGTAATAAATATATTAGTTATAGGTATTATGACTTATGAACTAATTATTGAAAGTAAAAAGTAAGTAATTATGACTAATATGAAATTTTAGAAAACAGTAATAAAGTAATAATGACTAGTGATGTAACGAGAGTTCACATACACTACAAGATCATTAATTTATGCACATTAATGTGTGAACAAAAGTTGAAAATAGTCTTAAAACAAGGAATGCAGCAGTTTCCTATATTTTTTTAAAAAGTTGAATCACACATACATGGATTATTTGTCGACTCAGAAACAAAGTACAGAACTTTGCAAAGCCATTGAATGAAGATTGTTGAAAGAGAATAAATATTAAATACTAAACCAGAAACTTTTAACTTAAATTTTTTTGGAAGACTTACAATGATTTTCAATCGGATAAGTTTATTATTATATTGTTTCCACGAAAATAGTGGAAATCATTTGTTTAATGAAATGGAGTAGCTTGAAAGAACAATAAATCTACTCAAAAAAGAAATCCTAACCTTAAAATGTGAATGGATCAGAAAATCCGCATTATATAATAAAATGAGTAGCGATTTAGAACTGTTTGGTCACGAAAACACAGCTTATAAACTTTAGAGTATTTTCTTGCGATGGTTTTTGAAAAATGCTCAAATCGATAATAACGAATTGCTCGCCGAAATGTACTTTTTTGGAATAACATTTTAATTGCGAGACTTGGGAACAGAAATAATAGCTTTTATTAACATTTTAACAACACCTTGTCACTTGTTTTACTGTTTAACGAATTCATACGTTTGATTATCTTTAATTTTAGATGATTTGTTGGATGTTGCATTAGATCAAGTGCAATGGCTTGGCCATGAGCGAAATAAATTGAAACAGAATTTGTTTGACGCGGCTAAAATGATAACCGAAATTATGGAGGAATTGGCTATCATAACAGAACGCATAAATCAGATACGACCAGATTTTGTTAGATTATTTTATACATTGTTGCGTTTACGTTTTTCTCAATCTATTTTAGCTAATTTTATATTAATCTCTTTAATTTGGTTTCATATATGCTTATATAATTATATCCAGATATCGTATAATTTACATCTTATATGGTCACTTTGTTTCCATAACAAAGAGGAACTTTGTAGTAATGTTTCTGGATGTTTATTCTATAAACATCCCGAATAAATGGAAACAATTGTAAGGGCTGACAGTGACACGTTTATAATATTTTATTACTCTCATTATTGTCACTGTCAGTTTTACTTGATTTTACTAATTAATAAACTGACATTCGATGGTCTATACTATTATAGTATGAATTGGTTGAATTCATAGTACTTTTATTTTTGCACAAAAAAAGTTATAACGGCATTGGTAATCAAGCAATTTGTAATAAAAATGCTAAATTAAAATCAGTGTCCTATAAATTGAATTAGTGACCAATTATTAATTTAAGTTTAGTATTTTCTAATTATCTAAGTTTTATCTAAATATATTTTTTGTCCAAAGTCTCTTTGAATCCCTGAATTAAAAAATTTTTAGTTTAAAAACTGTTATTGTAATTATTAAAATGGATACAGTGCTTCAATGACATATATGATTCCATTTACGTACATTATAGCACTGTATCCATTCGTTAACTCATTTTATCCATTTATAAGAGTAACAGTTTAACTTTTTAATAAAACGACAGTTTATAACTATATTAAGCTCACTTTGCAATAGACCAATAAACGATAACAAACATTTCCGAACACGTCCAGAACTCAATGTGGGTGAACCCGATCCAAGACAGTATAACCGTAACTGACTAGACCTTATCATCGGTATCAAGCATTCTCAATAATTTTTAGAAAAAATCGTAAAACATAAAATAAGTTTTATAATAGTTGCGCTATTAATAGTTGATATTTAGTTAATAATAAAGTTAAATTTTTAAAAAGGTCAAAAGATTTCCTAATTTTTTGTTTATATGTTTGTATTTTTTATGATAGTCTGACTATGTAAAAAAAATTTGTTAATAAAATTGAACCCGATTAAGACAGGTTTTAACTGCAGACCGACCAGATCGACAATCGGGTACCCTTTAGAAGATTAAAAATTAAACGAAACATAAATGTAAATTTAATATAATAATATTTGAAATAGTTTTATTAAGTAAGTAAAACAATTCATTTATTAATGCATGTAGTTATCTGCTATTCGGCAGATTACATTATTTTGGCCTTATCGTTAAAGTTAAGATCTTTAGTTAACAAATTAATGTATTTTTGTGTCGAATTTCCATACTTATAGATTGATTAAATTTAATTTCCAAATCTATAAAGTGTATCAATTAATTCTGGTTTGGGATGGAATTAAATGTGCTAAATACCTATATTGAAAAAGATGCTTGAAAAATTAATTAAATATTTAACTTTTACATTCAGTTAAAATTTAAGATCAAAATTCATATAACAAAAGGTAATAATATAATAGTTAATTTATTTTAAGAAATAGTAACTGACTTCGCTATCGGAAAAATAAAATTCGATTTTTTGACAAGTTTAAAGTTGAAATAAAAGGTTAAATTATCTTAATTTGAAATCGTCATTAACAAATGAAAATAAGCGTAGTTTTCATATAATTTAAAGCAAAATACTATTGACATTAATATTTAATATTAAACGTAAAATACAAATTTTTTGACTTTAAATTTTGAAAATTGTATAATTTAAGCGTTAAAAAAACAAAAGTATAAAATATTCATCATTTTAAGTATAATCAATCGCAAAAGTTAAGTACATTTAAAATCAAAAATAAGCATAACAGCAAATGTAAAATACAAAAGATATTAAATTTATACTTGAAGGTAATAGTAGAAAAACAAAATTAAAATATGAGATAAAAGCAATAATTAAATCGATAGGTTAATATAATACTAGTAAGTTTATGACAAATTATTTTGTAAATAATTGTTATGTTTATTTTTCATTTAACTAAAATAATATTTAAGTAGAGTTTTTCCATAGAATTGTAAGTATTGTTGAATCGTTTTAAAAAGTAACAGTTATAAAATTTTGACATACATAATTTTAAGTAAAAACACAAAACTTCAGATCATCACCTTTTTGTAAAATAGTTCATTTTTTAAACAACAATTCATCAAAATTATTTTTATTTTATATTTTAATTGTTTAATGTAAGTAATAATTTCGATAAATTATGTTGTAATTTTTTGATTAATATTTAAGTGGATTATTTATTTTGATGAAAAATTACTTTGGAGAGTGTTCACTGAAAATATCATAAATAACAAAAATATAGTTGTAACATTTTTGAAATTTTCTTTACTGAATTGTTTAAAGTTTTTTCACTAATAATTAGAGATTGTTTACTGCTCTGGCTCAGTATTGATTCAAACTTCATGGAATGAACAACAACGTTTTGTACTGAATTATTAATAAATATTTCAAAATTAAGGTACAAAGATTTTTAAAAATAAGTAAATATAACGTATATGGATATGGAAGAAAACAACAGATGGTTAGTCGCGCCAGTAATATATCAAAAGTTCTTAAAGTTAGGAAAAATAACAAATGGTAGAAGTCCCGCGACGAAGAAAGTTGAAGGGATCGCAAGATTAAAATTAAAAAACGGTTTAATGACCGCTGACGCGAGTCGTAGAAGGTATTGGTTCGAAAACGTATGAAAGATAAATGGACGGATCACCATTGGCGCGAAACGGGAAGTCAAAGGGAACGTTATACCAAAAAAATTAAAAACGAATGGATGTCGGCAGGCGAATTAGTGAGCCGAAACGGAATACTTTAGCGCATAAACTTTCACGACTATCAGTTATATCAACAGTCAAAAGAACAGTATTCCGTAAAGTACAAACATTATTGTGTTATTCCGGCAGTTGTTTATGGTTTGATCATCGATAACTAAAACAGCAATAGGCTTCAACAAAAAAAGCGTTTCTCTCATGGAAGTAGTTTTGTTAAATTTAATCGGATATATAATGTTTTGCATCATCTTTTATCGTGAAACGTTTTATCCCAGTGATAAGTCATTCAAATTAAAAAAAAATTTTGAATATATTCATGACTAACTTAAAGATTTAACATCATTGGAATATAGTATGATATGACCACGAAAACCTTTACTGTTTTTCAAATTTTCTGTAGCAAAAACCTGCTGTAAAAAAGTTATAGATAGTGTCAAAAAAACGGTGGATAACGAAGAAATTACTGAATTAGAAGCAAAAAGTATGAGCTAAAGTTATCACAGTGGTTATTTTAGCACCATCCCAATTAACTGCTCTTGTTACTTAGCTAAACGAATTCGTGATTTGTTTTGAGTTAATTAGTACATTTTTGGGTATTTAAAAATCATTTAATTACTGAATCAAACAAAATGGTTAAATTTCAACATAGAGACAGTCCTAATAAATATATATTACTATGGTTGAATGGATTCCATTTTTATTCTTAAAACACTACAGCATTAATATACAAATGTATTAATTTCATTAATACATACATAACGACAGATAACGAAGCTTTTAATGAACTTCTAATTCGACTTCAAAAACAACAACATAACGTTCTCAAACAATGGTTTCACGGCAATTAAGTTACGTGACATTTTTCATTTTCAGGGTGTCCTTTACCATCAACTCTTGTGTTTGAACAGCTAACAGATGAAGAAGTTTCTAACGAACACGATGAAATGCATAGAGATTGCACAAATGCATTTGTAGCCATAGCTAAAGCGGAGCTTGATATTAGTTTCGATAATGATTTTAACGGTATTAGTTTTTTTATGAGCAATACATCTAAAAATCAAATTAATTTCGGAAAAGAAATGTTAAATATGTTCTTGATAATGGTTACAAATCGAAAATACTTTGAGTGCACTGCTCCAGTATGGAGTTCTAGTTTATTTTGATCCGTTTTTTCTCGTATAATACACAAGCGATAATAAAATGATTTGCTTTTGATTTCTTCTGCTTTTAACATAATGTTTAACTTAAGCCAGAAATTATAAAATAATGGGAAGAGCGAACGAAGAGAGCGAGTGACAATAAACTAACTAAAATTTAACTAGAAAAGTCAGATATTCTGACCGAATCGATCTTGTTTTTAAGTTTTAACTTCGATTATAAAAAATTGAACACTAATATTAATATATTTTAACGTTTACTGAATTTCCAAAAGCATAAAAACATCACTTTCGTAATATACCATCTCAAGAGAGTCAATTTAAGCTCTAATAGCACTTATTAACAGAAAAACTCAAAATTACAGTCTCTAATCTACAAATTTTAAAGTAATTTCTTTATTATAGTTTTGCATGAGATTTTATCGTTTTTTTTGTTCACTTAAATTGCATAATAACTTTAAAAACATTATTCTTATTGTCTATAACCAAAGTAACTTATTTTATTGAATTAATGTATATAAACTGTTTATGAGTGCATTCTAATAGATTTGCTAAATACCCTTTCATAAAGCTTTAAGATATCAAATCCAGTTTCAAAGTTTCTGTGGAGTTTGAATAAACAAGTATTATATACATTTCCTTATTGATAAAGGATACAAAAAAATGTTTTAAACTATTTTTTGAAAAATTAACAAGTTAATCGACTAAGTCTTATCTAAATTTAACAAATTATTTAACTTTGATTGTCACAACTTAATAACAAATTTTAATAACTTACTAAATTAAATTCTATCGTAAATCATTTTTAACAATATTCATTGTAGTATTAGTGTTGGTTTAATTTTTAAAAATTGAAAAAAATATTATAACTAACTAAGATTAATTGATATGTAACTTAATAATATCCCAAAATAATTGTGTACATATTTTTACGTGTCTTGGTATTATATTTGCTAAATAAGCCTAAAATTAAAAATCAATTAATAATATAAATTAATAAAAATGAAAAAAAATAGAAAAAGCAAATTAACATAACTATTTACAGACAAACAAAAATACATAAATCCATTCGTTCATATTTTAAAAGTGAGCTAGAAATTTTTAAAGTTTTTAATACATAATTGTAAATATACTTTACGCTTACATTAAAAAATATAAAAATTGTAAACCTTAAAATCCTTTTTCCATACCCAAATCATTATATTATAACAAATACTTAAAAATTTTTAAAATTATAAAATATCTAACAGAATGACAAAATATGCTAGATTTAATGCTCTCCTTTTTCAAAAAGAGCTAATAATCAGTTTGAAATAATGATGGATTGATCATTAGTTTGTTCATTAACTTTGCAAGTAAAAATATTATATTGTATTACCTGTAAAATTAATTTTAAATCTTCAGTAGTTACTAATGCTTTAAAGAGATAACTTATTGTTTGGTAACCAAATTGCCGAATTATGGTTAAATCTGTCTTTTTATACGCTTCCCAATATAACAGTGACTATCGTCCAATACCTAAAAAATGATATCCATTGTCGATCATCCATAAATTGTTAACATATTGTTTTCAAAAGTTGTCATACTGTAATTTTCCCGGTTATCGGTGTTTTTTCTTAAATGTAACTATTTTTGTTAAGAAATCATTTGGTTTTTTTTTGAACATAAAAGACTTCTTAATGGTCTTACAAAATCTTCTATCTTTATATTTTGATACTCATTTGAAAATTTTCGTATTCGAGGTATCAATGGATTGTAGTGACTTTTTAAAATAATTCGGTCAAATACTTTTTAATTAATAAAGATAATGCAAATATTAACTAAATTCAATTTTCATAATTTAACATCTTCATTTATTGTTATTCTTATACTAATATTATTGAAACATCTATTGTTTCAGTTGCGAAGTTTTGTCAATTGACTATTTATTGTTTAAGATTTAATGTGCTAACAGCAAAAGTTAAATTTAATAACTGTATAGTTTAATAAGGCTTTACACAATTTTTATTAGATTATGCCTTTGATGCTTATCACCACTTAAAAAAATTGAAACAAATAAAAGTTGTAGTAGAATATTATTATTTTTCATTTTTAAGCAAAATATCAGGGGAATGAATTAAGTTGTTTATTATGTAGGAGTAATTAATTATTATCAACGATATCTGAAGAAAGTTTTAATTCGATTAATTAACAACTTTTTATTTATAAACATAAAATAGCATCGGGACGTTCGGGCGACTAAATATTCAATTAATTATTACTTGACAGGACGGAATTCTCATATTCAAAGTTTTTTAACCTCTACTTAAAACTTATATACTTTAACAACATTTATTTTCTAAGCTTGTATAATATACTTCGCATTCAATTGAATTAAGATAATTTTAGTAATAAAAAAAACTACTGTATAAATTATAAAAAAAATATCATAGTTAAATTTATATAACAAAGCACTGCAAACGTATAATAAAAATAATTTGGTTTTAAAGCAAAAGAATTGCATTTATTCGATGATTTCTTAAGTTTACGGTGTTAAAGTCAGTGATACTTGTACATAGCGCAAAAGTATTTTATACGGGAAAAATAAATGACTGAAATCTCAAATGCCAACTACATCTATTGTTTGTGAATACCATAATGAGATAGGTCCAGTTAAAATTAAAATAAATCTTCAAAATATTTGTTTATAATTGGTTAAATTTGTTGCTTGATATGCAAATGAATATAATATATTATCTCAACTGTTACGCCTTTTGATATTTGATATTTAGCACATAAGTACGGGCACCAGTGTTTTATGACTTTTCCTAATATTATACAGTACAACAATGTTTTTCTAATGTTTATTTGAAATAATAAAAGGTTAGTTAATGATTTTAGTTTTTTTGCAAAAATGTTTCATTTTGTTAACAAACAATTAATTAAGATCCTCTAGATAATCTTTTTTTGAACCACTTCTCACGATAAATTGAGTTTAAAATTATTTTATATCTATAAAATGATGGCATAATTTACTTGTATAGTTATGCAAATTTAATTTTGTTAGTTTGAGCTTTAATTTTTGCATTATCATTATTAAGTAAAAAGTATTTGACCGAATTATTTTATACAGTCACTAAAATCAATTGATACCTCGAATACGAAAATTTTCAAATGGGTATCAATATTTAAAGATAGAAGATGTAAGATCCTTAAGTAATCTTTTATGTACAAAAAACAAAACCAAATGATATCTCAACAAAAAAAATTACATTTAAGAAAAAACACCGATAACCGGGAAATTTACAGCATCAGGTGTTGAAAAATAGTCACGGTTATATTGGGAAGCGTGTGAAAGACAGATTTAACCATTAATAGACAATGATGTAACCAAACATTAAATTATCTCTTTTAAAAAGATATTATTATTAATGAGATCTACATGATATAATGTCAAAGGATATTCTAAATGATCTAGTTTTTTGTTAACCATGTAATAATTATTTTCATTGTTAAGATTGCTTTACCCTCCAAATAAAATTATAACATAAAGCCGCGTAGTATAATAAAAATTACATCATTAATTAGTATAATTAACCAGAAGTATCTTAGAAACTAAACTAATCGTAGTTTGAGTTGAATCTGTAAGCATTGATAATTGATGTTGGAATTATTGATTCAGAATGATAAAAAGAGAAAAATAGCAATTAAAATGTTAAAATATTTTCCAAAACGCTGTTAGATTAATAATATAATCTATGATATTTTAACCTATTTCAAACAAAAGTTAGTTGAGGTATTAGTATTAGGTATTAGTATTTACAATCAATCTTGAATCCGTTTATAAAACGAGAGTGGTTTTAAGGACTGCAACTGAGGGAAATTTTAATTTAGTTATAAGCCATTTGAATAAGATTGTAAACAATTTAAAAAATTAAAACAAAGGTGAAGTTTCTGAAAAACAAGAATAAACGGTAGTAATAAGCTCAATTCGAAACCATTTTTTATTCATAAATAATTGAATACTTAATTATTAGAGGTGCACAACATAAATAACAATCAAGCTTAGTTAAAATACCATGTCTTATTTTATATATGTTGTAGATTAGTTTTATTTGTACGTGAGTTGAAAAAATTAAATAAATTAATAAACGAGAATTATTTTTGAAACAAAGTTAGTGGTCAATCTATAATTGATTTTTAATTGTTGTTGACCTATTATACATGTTCGTGTGTGAAAAAAAT
Organism: Phthiracarus laevigatus; assembly: GCA_034700185.1. NCBI lineage: Eukaryota > Metazoa > Arthropoda > Arachnida > Sarcoptiformes > Phthiracaridae > Phthiracarus > Phthiracarus laevigatus. The sequence goes on from JAQIXJ010001103.1 coordinate 13,618, forward strand.
TAGGGAAATCCATAAACACGAATTATTTCGGTCACCGATATATCGTAGAATTAAAAGTTATAAAATCAGACAACTATTGTACTTGAAATAATATATGAAGATTTAGAATCAAAATGAGTGCATTACTAATGTTAATGTTCATTCTTGTTTTATGCTACTGTTGTTTAAAAGCAACTGTAACAAAGAAACAAGTAGTTTATGAAGGATGTAATTTGTTGTTGATTGGAAAAAACGTTTGGAAACTGAATTAAACTTATTTCTATTAATAAGTTAACTTATAATTGTTATTTTTCTCAATCATCATTACTTTGGATCAATCCGTTTAGTTAAATTGTCAAATGTCGTTATTTTAATCATAATAAATATTATGTATTTAAGAACTTTATAAAGTAGTGTTTTCTAGTGTTTTTTCCATATGAGTTTTTCGATTTCAATTGTATTTCGATTTAGCTTTTTAAAAATTTAATTAAATCAATTGCTTTCCGATTTCAATATTTTTTAAACATTTATTTCGATTACATTTCGATTTATATTTTTAATTTTTATTTTATTTTGATAGCATTTCTATTTCGATTTTTAAAATGTTATAATTTAAATGACATTTCAATTTAAATTAATCGAAATAAAATGCGTATTATATTTACATTTTAAATTCTATTTTAAAAATTCATTTCAAATTGTATATCGTTTTAACATAATATAACATTGATTCCAAATAAAATAATTTAAAAAATTTATATAAGTTATAATCTGAGCTACAATAATTTAAATTGCATTTAATTTTTTATTTTAAATTTTAGTTTAATTTAACTGGCATTTTAATTAACATTTTTTAAAATTTCTGATATTAATTGCATTTCTATTTATATTTTTTGAAATGCAATAATTTCAATTACATTTCAATTTCAATTAATCGAATATAAAATGCAAATTATACTTACATTTCAATTTCGATTTCAGAAATGGAAACAACACTAGTGTTTACTCGTATATTGTCGCCAAAGAAAATTAGAGCTTAGTAGCATATACAACTATTAAACGATAACGAAGTTATTATTTGTTAAGATTTAATCAGTTTGATCATAATGTTTAACTTAAAATAGAAAATATAAGATAATTGCAAATAAAAATATCGAGCGACCATAAACTTTCTAAAATATAAATAGCAAAGTCCGATATAATGACCGTATCGATCTTGTTATACTTATTGATACGTCATTAAAAAAATTTATACAAAAGGATAAATAACTTAAAAAGTGACGAATTACAGTTTTTAATATTGAAATAATTGCACAAACTGTTAATCAATTTACAACTTTAATTTCTATAAACTTACTATAAAATATAAGAGTTAAATGTACCTATTTTTTATGCTAGTAAAGGATTTTGATCTTCTTAAGCTATTAAAGATAAGTAACAAATTTCTTATGTTAAAGAAAGAATTTTTATGTCAAAATGTATTTCAAAATTGACATTTATGGGATCAAAGATTTGACAAAACTCCTTCAAAATATGTAAAATAGAAGTAAGATATGCCAAGTTTAACTTAAATGAACAAAGTTTAGGTATAAAACTGAGTGGCATATGCCGCGAATTACAGAAACAATAAGGATTTTTGGCTTCGAATAATGGAAATCTAGTCTTAATAATCAAAGTTGGGCAAACAGACATATAATAATAATAATAAATGAGTGAATAATGACGGCATTTGATGTAATTATAGTAGTTTAGAGATTCAAACTTGCAAAATATTAGAAAAATGTTCCAATTTATTCTAGTCACAAAGTGAATTCAATATTTAAAGTGGAAATCATCGGTTTTGCTTTGAAAATTTGTTTAATTCAAAACAGAAAACTTTTTATAAAATAATTGGAGCGAACGAATGAAAAAGCTTGCGACCATGTACTAACTAATAATTAAATAGCAAATTCAAATTTAATAAACGTATTTTTCCTTTTTGACCTCAAAATCTTAATATACCTTAATTATTATAGTGTGCATGGACAGACACTTAGACGGACATAGTCTAATCCATATATTCGAAGTTTTTCAGTCAGATAAAAAGTGAATTAATAAAAACTGTAATTATTATTTATAATATGATTGATTATTTACAAATAGTATCACTATTAAATTATATGCATATATATTATATGATACAGTAAATGTGATTCTTTTCACACATAAATTTAAAATAAAAATTTAAATATGTACATTAGCTAGACTTTATAGTTTCGAATTGGGATGTTTATTTAAAAATTTAAATTTTGCTTTTATTATTTTTATATTCAAATGTTTTACTTTTTATTTTTGTTTTATTTAAATCTTTTTCGTGTTTTATTTTTGCAATCGTTCATTATTTTTTATTTCGTTTCTCTTTGATAATTTTCTTTTGCTCAATAATAAAATTTATTTGTTTTTCACATTTACTGTTAAAATTACGTCTGTGAAAGACCTTATATCTTCTAAAAATTAAATAGCAGTGAAACTTAAATATGTTTTTGAATAATAGTTACTAATTTTATATTTGATGTTCTCTTTTCTTCAAACGCAGAGTGGAGTATGTATTGGTTAATAATAAAATGGAATAAAAATGATCAATAAAGGTGGCACGTTATAACTTGCACCTTCTTCTGCAATTTGAAGACCAATAATATTAAATACCGCCATAGAATATTAACGAAGATTGTGCATGTGCCTAGTAAATGTGATGTGAAGAGTAGCTTCCTTACACTTTATTTCCTCATCCGCAGATAAGATGTCGAAATCGTAAAAAATCATATCGCTAACGAAGTCTGCTATAAATTATTCTATCCTATGCCTGTTGTATAAAACTCTTTTTAAATTTAAATTAATCTCTTGTAGTAAACTGATCTAATAGACATTTAACTGTTTAAAACTTATAAATGTAAACTACCGCATACTTTATTAGCGACGCATACGCTTATCCATTTATGCTAAGGATGTGACTTATAAGTATAACTTTCATTTCAAGTAACCCCAAAGAAAGAAATTTAGACTTGTTTGAGGACGTTTCTGTATTAAATATTATGGGTTCTAAAAATATCCGAAAATTAAGCTTAGCTCATTTAACAGGCGAAATGCTTAATCCTATTAAAAGCATGCATCGTATGCATCGCTAATAAAGTATACGGTAGTTGGAAGTAGAATACGTTACAAAATACGTCAGTTTTTTAAACAAGTACCCTTTACTCTTGTTACTTGTATGGTTATATGGCCTTTCAGGCCCTCTCCTTAGGCTGGTCAAACGTAATCAGCTTTCGGACGGCGATTGAAGTGGCGATTATGTTATTTACATGAATAGCTACTAGCTGCGGATTCGATTTATTACTTGTTACATCTCAATTATCGATGATTCGCAAAACATTAAAGTATAAACAGTTATCTTTGAACTTATCACGAAATTGACATTATTTTGTTAAACTACGGATTAAACATAATCGGTTTACACATAACTATAGCCAGCTCGATCTATACCAAATATTAACTCTACCCAACTCGAACTTAACCAATTTCGAACGAACAACAACTCGATCTCTTGCAAACTCTTACTCTACACAACTCGATTTCTACCCAACTAGACCTCACCCCAACTCGAACTGTACCAAATTAGAACTCACTACAACTCTATCTCTTGCCAACTCTTACTCTACACAACTCTAACACTACCAACTCTAACACTATCAACTCTAACACTACCAACTCTAACATTAGCCAAATCAAAATACAACCAAACTCGAACTTCAACCAACTCGATCTTTACCCAACTCGAACTCCACCTACTCGAACTCTACCCAACTCGAACTTTAACCAACTTGAACTTTACACAACTCGATCTTTATCCAACTCGAACTCTAGCCAACTCGAACATTAACCAACTCGAACTTTAAACAAATCGAACTTAACACAACACGATCTATTTATAACTTTAACTCTTCCTAACTCGAACTTAACCAATTTCGAACTAACTAAAACTCGATCTCTTGCCAACTCTTACTCAACCCAACTCGACCTCTACAAACTCGAACTTTACCCAATTCGATTTTTTCCAAACTCGAAAAATATTCTACTAGAATTTCGACCCAACTCTAACACTACCAACTAAAACTTTACCCAAATCAAAACACAACCAAACACGAACTTTAACCAACTCGATCTTTACCCAACTCGAACTCTACCATCTCGAACTCTACTTAATTCGAACTTAACCCAACTCGATCTTTACCCAACTCGAACTCTTCCTAACTCGAACTCAACAAACTCGAACTACACCAGCTCGACCTCTTCAAAACTCGATTTCTATCAAACTAAAACATTACCCAAATCGAACTCTACACAACTCAATCTTTATCCAACTCGAACTTTCCCTAACTCGATGTTCTGTGAATTTGGCTGTATTCTAATCTATAATAACTTATTGAAAAATTATGGTTAATTAATTTAAGTTAGTTGTATTTACAATTTAAACTATAGATTATTAAAATAATTCTTCTAACCAACTCGATTTATCCCTAACTCTAACACTACACAAATCAAACTCTACTCAATCCGAACTATAGCCAGCTCGATCTATACCAAACTTTAACTCTACCCAACTCGAACTTAACCAATTTCGAACTAACTGCAACTCGATCTCTTGCAAACTCTTACTCTACACAACTCGAACTCTACCAACTCGAACTTTACCCAACTAGACCTCACCCCAACTCGAACTTTACACAACTCGATCTTTACCCAACTCGAACTCTACCCAACTCGAACTTTAACCAACTCGAACTTTAAGCAAATTTAACTCAACACAACTCGATCTTTTTATAACTTTAATTCTACCCAACTCGAACTTAACCAATTTCGAACTAACTACAACTCGATCTCTTGCCAACTCTTACTCAACACAACTCGAACTCTACCAACTCGAACTCTACCCAACTAGACCTACCCAACTCGATCTTTACCCAACTCGAACTCTACCCAACTCGAACTTTAACCAAGGCGATCTTTACCCAATTCGATATCTAACAAACTCGAACTTTAGCCAACTAGAAATTCGGCCCAACTAGAAATCTACTTAACTCGAACTCAACAAACTCGAACTATCCCAACTCGAACTCTTCAGAACTCGATTTATAACACTCGATCTTTAAACAACTAGAACTTTAAACAAATCGAACTCAACACAACTCGATCTCTTTATAACTTAAACTCTACCTAACTCGAACTAAACCAATTTCGAACTCTTCCGAACTAGAACACTTCAAAACTCGATTTTTATCAAACTAAAACTTTAACCAACACTAACTTTACTCAATTCGAACTCTACACAACTCGAAATCTAAACAACTTGAACTCTCACCAACTCAATCTTAATCCAAATCTAACTCTCCCCAACTCGAAGTTCTGTGAAATTGGATGTATTCTAATCGATAATAACTTTTTCAATAGTGATGGTTTATTAATTTAAGTCAGTGGTATTTACAATTTAAACTATGGATTATTAAAATAATTCTTCTTACCAACTCGATTTCTACCCAACTCTAACATTACACAAATCGAACTCTACTAAAATCCGAACTATAGCCAGCTAGATCTATACTCAACTTTAACTCTACCCAACTCGAACTTAACCAAATTCGAATTCTTTCCAAATCGAACACTTCAAAACAGGAATTCTACTCAACTCGATCTCTTGCCAACTCGAACTCTACCCATCTCGAACTTTAACCAACTCAAAACAAGACACAACTCGAACTTTAACCAAGTCGATCTATACCCAATTCGATATCTACCGAACTCGAACTTTATCCAACTAGAAATTCGGCCCAACTCGAACTCTACTTAACTCGAACTTTATCCACCTCGATTTTTACACAACTCGAACTTTTCCTAACTCGAACTCAACAAACTCGAATTATTTCAACTCGAACTCTTAAGAAATCGATTTATATCAAACTCGAACTTTAAACAACTAGAACTTTAAACAAATCGAACTCAACACAACTCGATCTCTTTATAACATTAACTCTACACAACCTCTACCCAACTCGAAATTAACCAATTTCGAACTCTTCCGTACTCGAACACTTCAAAACTCAATTTCTATAAAACAATAACTTTACCCAACTCGAACGTTACCGAACTCGAACTCTACCCAACTCGAACTCTACCCAACTAGATCTCACCCCAAATCGAACTCTACCCAACTAGACCTCACCCCAACTCGAACTCTACCAAACTCGAACTTACTACAACTCGAACACTAAACAACTCGAACTCTACCCAACTCAATCTTTATCCAAATCGAACTCTCCCCAACTCGAAGTTCTGTGAAATTGGCTGTATTCTAATCGATAATAATTTATTCAAAAATGACGGTTTATTAATTTAAGACAGTGGTATTTACAATTTAAACAATGGATTATTAAAATAATTCTTCTAACCAACTCGATTTCTACCCGACTTTAACACTACACAAATCGAACTCTACTAAAATCCGAACTATTGCCAGCAAGATCTATACTCAACTTTAAATCTACCCAACTCGAACTTAACCAATTTCGAACTCTTTCCAACTCGAACACTTCAAAACACGAACTCTACTCAACTCGAACTCTACCCAACTAGACATCACCCCAACTCGAACTCTACCCAACTAGACCTCACCCCAACTCGAACTCTACCAAACTCGAACTTACTACAACTCGATCTCTTGCCAACTCTTACTATACACAACTCAAACTCTACCAACTCGAACTTTACCCAACTCAAAATACAACCCAAGTCGACCTCAACCAAAATCGTACTTTAACCAACTCGATTTTTACCCAACTCGATCTTTATCCAACTCGAAGTCTACCCAACTCTAACTTTAACCAAATCAAATTACGTCCCAACTCGAACTCTACCCAACTCGAACTTTAACCAAGTCGATTTTTACCCAATTCGATCTCTACCAAACTCGAACTTTATCCAACTAGAAACTCGACCCAACTCGAACTCTACTTAACTCGAACTTTACCCACCTCGATTTTTACACAACTCGAACTCTTACTAACTCGAACTCAACAAACTCGAACTATCCCAACTCGAACTCTTCAGAACTCGATTTATAACACTCGATCTTTATACAACTAGAACTTTAACCAAGTCGATCTTTACCCAATTCGATCTCTACCAAACTCGAACTTTATCCAACTAGAAATTCGACCCAACTCGAACTCTACTTAACTCGAACTTTAACCAACTCAAAATACGATCCAACTCGAACTCTACACAATTCGAACTCTGAACAATTCGAACTGTAAACAACTCGAACTGTAAACAACTCGAACTCTACACAACTCGAACTCTAAACAACTCGAACTCTACCCAACTTAATCTTTATTCAAATCTAACTCTCCCCAACTCGAAGATCTGTGAAATTGGCTGTATTCTAATCAATAATAATTTATTCAAAAATGATTGTTTATTAATTTAAGTGAGTGGTTTTTACAAATTAAACTATGGATTATTAAATAAATTCTTCTAACCAACTCGATTTCTACCCAACTCTAACACTATACAAATCGAACTCTACTAAAATCCGAACTATAGCCAGCTAGATATATACCCAAATTTAAATCTACCCAACTCGAACTTAACCAACCTTGTTTCTTCATACAAAAAAGAATTTTTTTTATAAGTTCGCGTGCACGTAAGCTAATATTAATGATGTTAAATTCGAATCGTAAAATATAATTTCTTGGAAATAATGTTTTACATTTGATTGTAAAATTTTTAATAACTCTTTTGGATTCAATATTATAATAAAAATTAATTTATATATATTTGAATTTAAATTTGAATAATTTCTTATTTTTTATTGTTTAAAGTATCTTAATCTTTTTATAATTTATAATTAACAAATATCACTCAAAACCTTTGGTTTGTTTATAATTTTGTTATTCATCGTGTTATTTTTAATATATTGGTTAATTTTAAACGGTCATAATATCTGTCTTGTTAAGTTAAGTTTAGAAATATATAGTTTCTCTTTTGCTTAGTACGCTTGTTCCCAGTATTTTGAATAATAATGTTGTAAATTTTATTTAACAGATTTTTTCACAATAAATCGTGTTCTATAAACATTAGCGGCAGATGTCACACATGTTTTGAATTATCATATATGAAATAATTAACCGAAATTTTGTCTATTTCAAATCTGATTATCGCTAAAAGACCAGACATCTTGTCAGATGCCACAAAAATTTTAACATTAGTTACTTTTGCCTATTTTGCATGTTTTGTCCAATTATTTGTCTATATTAAGCCTATAATTTCCTTTTTTACGGCAAGTAGTGCCAAAGCCATTCAAGTGTTTATCTAAAATTTGGTTAGTATTTAAAAATGTTGACCATTTTGTAAATAAATTGCCATTTTAGACTGAAAGTCGCTGATTTTACAATAAATCATGTAGATGCCACGAAGGATTAAATCTTGTTTTTTCCGAGTTTTGCACAAACATGGCTACTTTTGACTACTTAATGAAAATGTTGTCCTACTTCTTTATTACTTTTGATATAATGTTGCCTAAATTATGACAATTTTGAACATATTTTGTTCATTTAGACACAATATTTTGGTTTTTTAAGCTAAAATCTCTTTATTAAAATAGGAATTCGATTAAATTCCCAATATTAACAAAGAGGTTGGTAAATTTCTTTTATTAACATAAAAGTGTGAATATTGCAATGTCAGATCAATACTTAATATCATTTGTTTTTAAACATTGCTTTGAAAACTAAAAAAGTGAAACATCGGCTCTATGGTCTTTTCATAATCATTATTAGTTCAATTATGCTAAAGTTTTGACTCATCTATACAGTTATTATCGATTGCATAAATCAATTGAATATTAATTAACATGTAACGATTGTTTAAATGTGGACTTTCAACTAAATTTGTGGCAAATGTTTGGTAAAAATGGCTGGCAATCTCTATGCAGATTGTGAAACATACAATCATTACATATTTATGTAATTACCGTAATAATTCTCGCTTTAAAAAGAATGAGATCGTGTAGATTATGGTTGTAATTATTATTGTTGCAAATACTTTTAAATAATTCTGATATCTTTACAGCTTTTTCTTGTGTTAAACAACCATTAGTTGACACAATTGCGAGCTTATTTATCCAATTAATCGCCTGTTAACCCATCATTTGTTGTACGGCTATGCGATTAATTTGATTGATGCGATGTGGTTTGTGGTTGTGTTGCGTGTTTGCCGTCAAATCAAACAATTGTTAAAGTTCTTGAACACATTTTAGTTATAATTAAGTTTCATAAAAATAATCGTTTTAATTTAACTTCAGTTAAACTTTATAATAAGTTTTAATAATTGAAGTTGTATAACTATTATTTATGGGATATTAAAAAATTGGAGTTATTTTATCGCCATAAAATTCTTCTATTTACTTTAATCTTTTTTCAAATCAATTATTTTTTCACTTTTATGTGACAAAAACATAATAAAACCTTTACTTTATTGATTTTTTGATGTCTTTTATTTTAGTTATGATCTTTGAATTTACACTTACCTATTTTCTAACTTTACCGAAGCAGTCTGAATTACATTAAAATTAATTATGAACTATATCTGGGAAAAACAGGATCAGGATTCATAAAATTATAACGGGATTATAAAATCTAAATATCGGAACAGGACGGGATTTTAAAATTCGTTGACTTAATCCCGAAAGTCTATTAAATATGATAAAAAATATTTGTATAAACATCATCAAATATTGTTACGTAAACCGAAACATTGCTCGCTTATATATATACTAAGTAATAACTTTGTTTAATTAAAATTTTATTTGCACCCATATGTTTAGGAAGCTATAAAATAATTTACTTTATGTGTAA
>JAQIXJ010001104.1:0-23537 GCA_034700185.1 Phthiracarus laevigatus
AATTTAATAAAACTAACGACCTTAGCTCCAAAATTTAAATATTCTAAGTACTTGTATCTTAATGCGATAAGAATACGTAAAATTATTTTAATTAACATAATAAAACAGGAACAAACATTTATTTTAAGTCATTTTTCTAGTCTGTTCTCAGCATAGTTACCCAAGGGGGGGTGCTAGCCCAGGGTTGACCCCCCCTAGAATTCTGGAAAAGTTGTCCCCCAATGAAAATCGAGATTGTATTGAAAACGAGCTATTTTTTGGCCGGAAAATTTTTTTTCCAAAAATGTTGTCGTTTAAATCCGATGAATTTTCGACTCCCCCCCTAAATTTTGAGATTTTCAGAATCTGACCCCCCTCTGGCACTTCAGACCTTGGGTAACTATGGTTCTTAGTCATCACTTCATTACCCCAGTATTCTAATAAATCACAAGCTTATATGGTTATCTTAGTCAAAGTTTAAATCTACATTAGCTTAAGACCAATGAGTACACACAGAATACGCAGTCAAATGCATAAGCTTAAATATTCATGAAGAATGTTAGATAAAAATTATGTAATAAAATACATATATATCTTAATATAATAATAATATATCTTTAATAAAACTATTTAAAATCACAAAGATTATTTAAAAATGGTTTCATCTTAAAAGAGCAGGGTCTATCGGTCTGGAAGGAGGTTACATTCCGACTTTTCAAAATTTTATGGGGGCGAGGGTTAAACTACTCAGATTTAAGAGATACTTTTTCTGCCATCTGACAAAAAAAACAAAAAAAAAACAAGATCGATACGGTCATAATATCTGACTTGCTATTTAAATTTTATATAGTTTATGGTCGCTCGCTTTTTTCATTTGCTTGCTCCCATTATTTTATATTATTTTTTCTGTAAAAAGTTAAACATTATGTTAAAATCAAATGGAATCAAATACAAATCACTTTATTATCGTTTATTAGCGATTTTTGCCAAATTTCCCTTATTTTGACTCGATTTTATGACCATTTTGAGACTGTAAATCACTATTTTTACTAACAAAAACCGGTATATTTCACTTAAATTGTTAATGAAATTTTGTGAATTTTGCCTAATTTTGCATATTTTGGCCAGTTTTTTGGCAATACGTTGCCATTTTGAGTATGTAAATTCCTATTTTTACAACAAATACCGGCATATGCCTCTCAAATTTTATTATTAATATTGGTCATTTTTGCATAAATTTGCCTATTTTGACTAAATTTTTGACCATTTTTAGCCTAGAAATCCCTAATTTTAATGTAAATAGCAGCATATGACACTTTAAATATTAATCAAATTTTGGCCATTTTAGCCTGAATTTGCAATTCAGTTTTTTTTTTGGTCTTTTTTTTTGCTATTTTTTGATGAATTATGCTACTTTTTCAACAAAAAACGGCATATGCCACTCAATTTTTAAACTTAATTTTGCCTATTTTGACTGAATTTTGGATACTTAAAGACCCCTTTAATTCCGATCTTGAGCATACTTTCTGCTATTTTCGACCCTATTTTTGTCATTTTTGACCTTAAAATCCCTTTATTAACAAGAAATTGGTAAAATCCCTTTATTAGCATAAGAAATAAGTCAAAATCCCTTAATAAGCATAAACAAGAATGGAACACACACATGATGGCATATTGAGCCATATTAAGTCTAGGCTATGGAAACTGGAAGTTTGAAAATCGGGACACGGGACAGACAAACACGGAAATTATCAATCATATAATGGCAAATTTTCAATATGCCATAATAATAGGTCAAAATCCCTTTATTGTCATAAGAAATTCGTAAAATCCCTTTATTAAAGTAAAGATCAAAATCCCACAATTAACTTAAGAGTGTGCACGGACAGACAGACATAGTCAAATCCATCTATCTGACAAATTTGCAGTCAGTAAAAACATTTCCCACATAGAGTTACCATGTTTAATTTTTTAGGTACGGGGGAGGTAAACTTTTTCCGAATTCTTTGGGGTGGGGTGAAGGGGGTAACCCACTCCAGCCCCCTCTGGGACTCTCTGTAAAAGAGTATTGGTTAGTTTGTTGTTAGCTTTATCTGACATACAAAATTTATGCTTTAAAACTAATAATGGCTGAAAGCTCAAGCTCAGACAAGCTAGCTTAAGCCAGCTCAAGCTCAATAAAAAGCTCAAATGAGCGATTTAGTGTAATTATGAAGCTCGAAGCTCGCCATCTTTTGAGCTTGGATTTGTAAGCTCAAGCTCAACCTTTAACCGATGAGCTTATTGAGCTTATGATCAGCTTATGATAATACTTAACATAAAAACGCTAACAAACTATATTTCGAATTCCACATAAGTATTCCACATTTTTTTGAAATAATTGTTTATACAAAAAATATAATAGTTCGTTAAACAATGATATAAAGAATCGTATAGAGGCTTTAGTATGAGTTAATATAAATCGATATACTTAAATGCAGTTTTTGGAAAAAAAATTAGATTGCAAGCTCACACATAAGCTCAGACTTTATCCTATTTTTGTAAACTCAAGCTCATTTAATTATTCTAATTAGAAGCTCAAGCTCAATGCATTCGGTTTTTGAGCTCAATAGATTCAAGCTCAAGCTCATGAAAATTGAGCTTTCTGCCATCATTATTTAAAACTTATTAGGTAATTGTTTTCTTGTAATCGTGTCAAGAAACAATTTTAGCTAAACTTAAGTTTTAAAAATTATTACTCTAGATATAACCCTTCAGTATTCTATCATTTTATTATCAATTCTTGAAACCATACAATCAATGCAAACAGATTTTTAAATTTTTTCCATGATATCTGGTAAAACTTTATATCCCTTAAAGAGCACATATGTTTGATCTAACTTTAATCACATAAATTGATTAAAACATGTTTAAACAACAAATTAACGTTTTTATAGCATAATAAAATATCGAAACATAAAACCAAATTTTTAAACGAGTACCCGAACGCCATTACAGAATCCATCGTAAATAGTTAAAATAAAGTTTGAAAAATAGTTTATTAATCGTTAGAAATAAAGGAAAAAAATTTATTGATTTGAGTTCAGAAGTTTTCAAAAAATGTAGGTCATACAAAAATCTTAAAGGATTTAAACGGCAATATTTTGGGATTTGCACCTAAAACGTTTCGAAAACAAATTTAAAATATTTTTCCAATGAATCCAGAAAACACAAACCCTCTCAAAACTTATATTATTTAAGCGACATTTTTAAAAATTAGAAAAATAATATGGTAAGATATTTTTAATATAGTTAAAACATTTATTAAAAATAACTTATTTTGATTTATTAAATGAAAAACTATATCTATTATAGTTATCAATATGTTTCTGTATGATTTTAAGAATAATTAATTAATCATTTTCGAATCCTTAGTAATAACAGAAACTGAGTTTTTGGGAAAATTTTAAACTAAAATATTGTGTTCGTTTTTTTATATAATCCAATAAATTAAAAATATTTGGTTTATTTATCTCATTTTCATGCAGTTTGAAGTTAACATAAAATTTATTGGCAGTATTTGTGAATTGTTAATTAAATTTATTCAAAAATATGTTGAAAATATATTATTTCTTCATATATTCTAAAAAGCTAATTTATAACAAAAAGGGGTTATATTTCCTTATAAACGATTTTTCGAATCCAATTCTAACAAAAAAGTTAAAATTTATTGTAGTAGCGATAACTTTAATACATTTATAGTACCTAATAAATTAATTTTTGTTAAATGATAGCTTTTTCGTTCAATAGTCAGCAAAAAATAATGATAAAATCGAGCTCTATTACAACAAACTTGCGTAAATATGTTCAGTTTTTATCGCTAAAAAGCTATAAAATATTAGATAAAAGTGTGACAAACTAAAGAACTTATGATTTCTGGATGATATATCATTGAAGTGTTTAAAACACTTGATCACCTAAATTTTTCGAATGTACTTGATTAATGCCATAGCAATTAATATGCACGATTAGAAACGCTATGGCGATTATCAAAAATGGAACTTGTTGTGAATATCATAACTTAAATTTATATACATACATATAAATGTATATATACTGAACTTATCGTATAATGCTTAAGTAAGATAAATATTTATTTAAGCTTTTAAGAATATTTTTTGAAAAAATACTTTGTAATTTCAACTTTCAACTTTAAGTGTTAATAGTAACTAGTAAAATCATTTATTTGATGCGTATTTTCTTTAGATGAGAATCTTTACCGTTATAACTTTAATTTCTGGCTAACAACAATTTAAAACAAAAATTTCTCAGGTTTGATATTTTATTCTTATATTATTTTTATTAATAAACATGTTTATCAAGTATTATGCCTATGCATAATCATCTATGCATATTTTTTTGCTCACTTTTTTACAAAAAAAGTCGAGATTAAGAACATGTCTGCATATTTGTCCGTACTAAGTTTTATATTAATAAAGGCATTTCACCGATTTCTTATATTAGTAAACGATTTTTCCATCTTGACTTAAAAACTAGTATATTTGTCATATTATCAAGAAAATGTGAGCTATTTATAAACGTATAGTTCTTGTTTTTTTCCAATATTGAATATATTATATAAAATTAAATTGTTTAAATAAATTTAATATCAGTTATGTATTAAAATTTTATGTTCAATTTTAAACATTCAAATTATAAACTTATTTTGCTAGCATTACGCATATAAAAATATTGGGTAATTACAGCTTTATATTCAAAATATTGTGTTAATAAAACATTGATCAAACGAGTAGCCAACAAACATTTGGTTAATTTAGCCAAGAATCAAAAACTTTAAAAATGGAATTACAATGTAGCAAAGCTTTAAATCATTGTGATTCAATAATTATCGAATAACTGAATTAATTTTCGTATTTCCGGCGATAAACGTTATTATTTCCTGTTATTTTATGAAAAAGTTCACACAAAACTGTTTTATCTCTTTATTTTTATCGATTGTTGACGTTAATAGTCGAACAATTAAAGCTTTTTATTTTATAAGAGTTGCTAAGCGAACCTTAACTGATGAAATCTAATAGTGTTTAGTTGATTATATTACGCTATTAACTTATGTCCTTTGAAAATAATTAGTCTTATTAATTAGTAAAATATTTTGTATCAAAATAAAAAATGATTTTAATTCTGTCGTGTATTATTGCAAAAGCTGATGAAAATTAGAAATTTATTGATTAACACATAAATTGGAATTCTTGATAACGATTCTGATTTATCTAATAAGTTTCTAAAATTGGAAATAGTATAACGATTATGTACATTGTTTGGATTCATACATGTAATTGGTTAACAAATAGCTTGCGTTAAAAGCCAAATATATATTATTTGCTGTAAATGTAAACAGTTTTATATCCAAATTTTTGTTTATTGAATATAGTTTCTGGTTTTGTTGTAATTAATTACTTAAGAATTGACATTTTGTTATTGGTCAGAAAACTTATTATTAACTTATTGAACACATAGGAATTCATTGGATTATTGGTTTTTCTTCCAATATAAGCTAATATTTGATCATATAATCGACAAATTAACCAAATATCCTTTATAAAATTTCCATTATCAACTGCCAAAATGTTACTAATTGTTAACGAATTACTTGGATTACAGACTAAACCTTTAAGATTAATGCAATTTTCATCAAAATGCAATGGTATTGATTGATATATTTAACAGGATTTTATTTTGTAAAAGATAATTTATCAAACTTTCGCGAACATAAGTGAACATTTGTCTATTTTGGTTGAAAACGTAAACCTATACAAAATTATTTGGCATAAAATACGAATCTAACTTAATTATTCCAAACGTCAACTTATCCAAAAAACTCATTAATTTTAAAATAAAACGAGATACTAATTCATTGTCGTATAATTAATCATTTTGCTTTTGGATCAATGATAAAAGTTGATTGTTGTTGCTGTCGCTATGGTTACGTAGACTAGTGAGAGACAAATATAAATCGTTATATCAATTTATCATTAAAGTAAAACAATTAACAATATTAAGAATTCCGAAAAAATTACTTTGTTTTCAGAATATCTTAATACAATTATCATATATAGATAATTTTTATTAATAATTTACTCGACAAATAAACAAATGAATTGACGACAATAATATCTTATTTATGAATGTCAGTTATTTAAGGAATATATTAAGGTATAAAGGCGTCTATTAAGATCATAAAACCGATATAAAATCGTCGAAAAAAGTTGTATAAAACTATATCTATTAGAAGAGTAAATATAGCCTTCGTTACAAGTTTTATATATCGTGACATTGAATTTTCCGTATAAATTATTCAAAATTGCATAGATTTCAACATATATTAATTTAACCATTTGAAATTATTTTTCCGCTCATATATCGTATTGAAATTATAAATGGAAATCATTTATGACATGGCTGTATAATGAATATCTGGTTTATTTATTAAGTGAATCAGAAATAATTTTTTTAAACAAAATAAGTTAGAAAACCAAATGCAAATCACTTATCTTATCCAAATAAACGGTTCGTAAATAAATTTATTTTGTTGCTATTCGATACAATCAGAGAAACTATTAAGATTAGAGTAATTTAAGTTTTTCTTGATTAATTAACTCTTTTAAAATTTTACTTTAAGATAACCATATATATGAAGTATATATAACATTTAATGCAATTTATGGCATAATAAAATCGAAATAAGTATGCACTAAAATTCGAGTAACGCGTGAAAAAAGCGATTTTTATATACTTGTTTTGATTATATACTTTCAGTCCAGAGTTTTAGTTTTGACATATTTCCGGATTCAGTAAATTTTGGAATTTTTCGATATCAAACGTAATTTCAATTCTAATAAATTTTTCCATTTTGTTTAGAACCTAACGATTTATTTTATGCGGAATCAAGTAAGAAAATGATTTTATCCATTCGATAAATCGGATTACATTCGCACAGTAAGAAGAAATAATTTTTACAATGTTTTACATTTGCATTAAAAATGTTCTTAACCCAAAATAGTATACAAAGTATTTTTGTAAAATTTTTCAATATTTTTAAGTTATTTTTGTCTAAATCTATTTTTTCATATTTCCTATACAATCTAGACTACTGTATAACTACATTGTTTTATTGCTAACTCGTGAAAATCGTTAGTTTACAATGATGTGTGAATTCAATTTATCGAAATTTTCGATTATATGATTTAATTACGTTAGTAATTTATATAAATCTTAAAAAATCATGTTTACTGAAAATTTAACTTGAGTTTTATTTTCCAGTTTTAAATAACATTGCATGATTTTTTCTACATATAAGCTTTTATGTAAAAATCAAGAACGAAACATTCATAGAAACTTTTTATACTTTAATGCTTACTTATGTAAAAAACAAAATAGTTGTTAAATCATTGGAAAAGTTCAAGTGGAAAAGTCAAAATTCCTTAATTGATGTAAGACTGCGAGCATACAGACGGACATGGTCAAATGCATAAGCTCGCCTTTTTATAAAAAAAAGTGAGCTAAAAAATTTTTTGCGGATAA
Source organism: Phthiracarus laevigatus (assembly GCA_034700185.1). Taxonomy (NCBI): domain Eukaryota; kingdom Metazoa; phylum Arthropoda; class Arachnida; order Sarcoptiformes; family Phthiracaridae; genus Phthiracarus; species Phthiracarus laevigatus. The sequence continues at coordinate 7,561 of JAQIXJ010001104.1, forward strand.
ATTGGAAAGATATAATGTTATTTTCTTAAAAATTATGGCTTTATGATAAATTGAATTAGTAAATTGAATTAAAATTAAAATTGTGAGCGCATAATGCAGAAGGATATATCAAAATCAATAACTCATTTTGTAGTAACTTGAGAACAATGTTTTTTAGCTCACTTTCTTGAAAAGAGAGCGAGCTTATGGATTTGACCATGTCTGTCTGTCCGTCTGTGACGTGTCCGCACTAGCTCGACCAATTAAAACAGTACGTATTTTAAATTCGGTAATTTTGACATTAAGGAGAACTATAATTGCCTACTGAAAGGATATGACATTTATATGAAAATGTTTATAAACCAGAGAAAGTGAGCTCTCTATGAATGTGCCGTTCTTGTTTTTTAATGTTTTTTGTCCGATGGGAAAAATTGTCGCTCAAATCAGAGTAGCTGACTCCCCCCCCCACCTTGAAATTTTAAAAAGTCGTAAAGTAGCCTCCCCCAGACCGACACACTCTGGGATACCATACACAATAGAGTACTGCATGAGACAAAGCAGTGTTAAACGACAGTTAGTTAAAAGACAACAATTTTTGCGTTTCCCATGTCGGGCGCAAACTTCATAAAAATTTAAAAAAATTATTACGCGCTAACAATTCGTCCGTTATATGCTACACATAGTTACCCAAGGTCTGAAGCGCTTGGAGGGGGTCAGATCCTGAAAATCTCAATTTTTAGGAAGGGGGCCTAAAACCCATCGGATTTAAACGACAAATTTTTTGGTCTTCGGACCAAAATGTTTTTTTTCAGACAAAAAATCTCACTATTTTAATACAATCTCGATTTTCTTGGGGGGAGGGGGGTCAACTTTTTCAGAATTCTAGGAGGGGGTCAACCCTAGGCAAACTCTCCCCACTGGGTAACTATGTTGCTACTTCACACGATGGGTAGATGGCTGTGATGCTATTGGCGCGATATGCTTCCGCCGCTTAGAACCCATTTTTATACTTAAAGCAGTGGGAAATGATTACGCGACTGTGTGTGCTCTTTCGCAGTCATACGTGCACTATCGAAGTATAAAACAATGCTATCACATATCGAACAGAGAACATCACTGGTAGATGGAGTACATAACATTGAATCAATTTGTGGCAATTATTTGCGGCTTTCCAGAAACAGTCAATTTGTCTTAATTGTTTGTTTAAGTTTTCCAACTGTCGGCTAAATTTTTTATTTTTTAAAAAATAAATAGCAGTGTCTTACAAAATTTCTTTATTAAAGTTATAATATGGTGTACAGTATTGTAATCTATTGGTTTAAACTATTAATAAAAATCCAAAGTTAATTTTCATATTCATACCACTGTAATAAATAATAAATATCCGACGATGTACAGATGTAGTGATGCTTTTTATTAAGTATAACCGTGTTTTAAAATTTGTTGTACATTATCAGACACATTTAGTTGATGAACAACACTTAAATCCATGATATGTAAAATTAATTTAATAAACGAAAAATTAGTCAATATTTAAGTTTGCTGAATAGCTTAATATTTTCTCAATAATATAAAAACAATTCGATTCTAATAAGAACTTAGAGTTCACCAAATAATACATTTATCCTCAGCCGCCCGATTCATATTAGTATTATTTTTGCAATTAAAAGCTTTCGCGAAACCTTCCGAATTCGATATCGAACCGATAACCCGATATTTTCCCGGACTATGCACGTCATTATCAATTGCACTGATCATAGCTTCGCGGCGAAAATTCGAGCACCAAATCTAAAATAGTATTAGATTGTAGAAACTGATCGAATATTATACTGGAATACTTACATTAGCAAATGACAAGAAAAATAACTGTTCACTGGAAAACTTTTGCATACTGCCCGGTAATGAGTACTTTATTCCATTATAGTTTTCTAGTGCCTGAAATTCGAGATTTTATTTAATAAGCTTGCGTTTTGGAAATATTAAGAAAACAAATAGTTTTAATGTATTTAGACATACTCTGAAAGCTTGTCTTATGCCACCATTATCTGCGATATTTTCGCCAACTGTTTTTGTTCCGTTGAGCTAAATTTGAAAATTAAAAATGGAAAATGAAATAAAAGTTTAAAACAAATATTGCAAAATTACAGGTCTATTAGCAAGCGAATCATTGTAACCGTTGTATTGGTCAATAAAACACTTGACCCTCTCTTGAAATTCAGCTTTCGTGTCATTATCCCACCAGTCATACAAATTCCCCGATTTATCGTATTGACTGCCAGAGTTGTCAAAACCGTGCGTTATTTCATGGCCAATCACCTAAAAAGTACAACGCACAAAGAGAATTTAATTAACGACTTCAAAAATATGCAGTTATTTTAGAAAAATTATAAAATAAATTTTATTATTATTCGCAATAAAGTATGTATAAAATTTTAATATTGAATTTTTTACGTACCATTCCAATTCCTCCGAGATTAAGTGCTCTATAAAGTTTTTAAAATATACACTTAATTCTTTTAAAACTTTTTAAAAAATGAATCTAACGTACTTAGGCAACCCATACGTATAAAACGGTGTTTGCAATATACCGGCGGGAAATGCTAAAAATAATAATGTTAATAGTTACTACAACATAATTCTATCGAAATGGAAGTTATATCCGTACTTACTAATTCGATTAATGTTGGGCGAATAAAACGCGTTAACTATTGCGGGTCCAGTACTCCAACTATCAAATTAAAAGTGAATTGATAAAAAATTAGTGAATTTTATGCGTTCGGTTTATTATGATATTTACTCAAGTTCTGATCTATTAGATGCATCGTTTCGCAATCGTTTAAATGACCTTTGCGTTGACCAGCTCAACAAATTATGCATTGATTCAAAAAATGAATCTTCAGAAACATTGCGAACCTATATTATAAATAAAGATATATATTTCTTAAATACTCCTGCGTTAACCGCAGATTTTGCGACGATTCGAGTACCGAATATTTTTGCAGTTTTTTGTTGTTTAATGAAGTTTATACTAAACTATAGAAACATATTTTAATAATATAAGGCAATTGAAAATCTAATTGTAAATGATCTTATGAGCTTAAAAATTAATACTTAATAATTTACAATAAATAAATGGGATCAAATTAAATCACTTTATAAATTATTATAAACTGGTCAAACAATGTTTTAATTTAATCTAAAATTTTGAGTGGTTTGGCATGTTAGACCTCATGTTTTGCGGGTTTTTATTTATAGATCATAGACGGTTTGCTGTCCGATAACTATTTTGGATGTTTGGATTAATTGAAAAAATTAAAAACGCTTTAATATTTAAACTATTAAACAAGAACGACATATTCATAGAGAGGACACTTTTATATTGACATTTAATCTATCGTTTATGAGCTTATCTTATTAGTTACGGTATTTGTTAAGATAGTGATTTATTTTTCATTTTATTCTAAGTTAAATTTTCAAAAGTTTTAAATACTCTGCTAAAAAATAAACGGATAAGCAGTCATTATCAAATCAATAAGCTCTACTTGTTAACTAGAACGTGTGCTAAAAAGAATAAAAATAAATATAATATATTTTGCATTTATTCTTACCTCACTGTAATATTCTTCGAGTAAGCTGTCATTTTTTAAAAAATCTGGATAAGCAATAGCTCTTTGAATGACCTCGAGCTTAATATTAAAAAAGTAAGGGTACATAAAAACACTCTATATTAGATTATTTTGAAAAACTAACCTTTTCTCTGGCATTATTTTTAGTCGCTCCATCCATCCAATCGTTAGTCTCTAATAATTCACTAAATGAAGAATTTAATTGATCGATCATAATAAGCAAATCCGATTTAGCTTCTTCCGAAAAATGTTGATCAACATATAGCCTTCCGACAGCAAACGGCAATCGATTATTGGTTACATCAACGCAATCTTCCCAAATAGGCTTTAATTCTTGAACACCAGTAACGGCTTGATTATATTCAAATTCGTAATTACGGAATGCACTATTAGTATAGGGACCTAATAATCGTATTGTACGCCACCCTAAATAATTGGCGATTGTTCTTTTGTCGGTACTTTCAAGTATATCACCCAAGTTTGAGAAGTACTCTTTATCATAAACTATTAAACCTTCGTCTTCATTTATATCAATATTGATTAGACTATAGTTGAATATTTGCCTTTCTATATCAAGCAAATTGATAATCGGGTGATCGGCGTTAAATTCTCCAATCGATGTCTTATTTCCGTAAAGAGCAAAACGATCGGTTCTGTTGTCTGATGTATTTAATGCTAGTCTCTTTTCAAACTTAATCATCGCATCGATAATTAAATCGTCAGTACTTTCACTCGAATTGCTTACGATTTCAATCGAGTTTTTCATAAATGTTTTATATGCAGCAAGAATTTTCGCATTATTAGTAGTGTCCGGGTTTATTAACTGTGACCTCCCAGTGCCAAAGCTGGGAGCGTCTATCTGTTTAAAATTATCAAAAATTATCAAAAATTATCAAAAATTTATCAAAATAAATTTTGCTTACATATATTGAATATATCGATGTATTTTTAGCATCTTGTGACACATAATTTGATAATATAAAAGATGCGCCGAATTCTCGACTTAAATAGGAGTACGAATCTTGCCACGAGTAACTGCTATCATCCCAAAAGGGGTCGAGAAATGGCCACTTAATATCGTTTAACACTTCTACCAATCCTACCATCCCATCACCATTCCTTTCAGCTATATTAAATTCAAAACTAATTTTATTTTTATTCAATCAAAGGGAGTAATTTACAATAATTTTTTTTGATCAAATGAAATCAAGTAGACTTTACGTCGACTTATAGTAATACCGGACATTTCTAAACCTATCCATTTATAATCTTATGAAACAGAAAAATTTGGTTACTCTATTTGTCACGTTAGAGCTATTATTTTACAGACAATAAATGTTTTATGAAATACTTCCGATACTTTATGTTTAGTAAAATGCAAAATATTAAGACGGAAAATAAATATAATTGTTTATGAAAATAATGCTACACTATTTAATTTTATCATTATTATTTTTTTCTTATTAATAAATTAAAATAATTCTTTGAATACAAAGACAGATTTAATAAAGATGTTTTTGAAAAAATTAAAATTAACTTAAACTTACTTAAGTTTGCGCAACCTTTGTAAAGATTTTTTGTTTTTGTTATAATTGATAAATTTTGATAGTTATCCTCATCACTGCTTCCATCGAGTAATACTAATAATTGAGTAAATTTTATAACTTTGTGAAAATTTTTCAATTTAAAAAATTATTATTTTTGAATACCTCGAACATTTCCAGCAAGAGATTGCCTCGTTATGTCAAACTGACCCCATCGTGATCTATCGGGTGGAATGATGTTTGCTTTCATCCAACCGCCACATGCGTATTGGTAAAAGTCATCGCACGGATCTATGTCTGAATCCATTGATGCCTGAATTTTGGCAGCTTTAGATAAAGTTTTGCATATATATAGTTTTTATAACTCAACCATATTTTTTAAAGAATACCTGCAATAAGACATTCTTTTGAAACGCATATCGGTTCGCCAGTCGGGGTTTCACCCGTTGGTGCACTGGTTGTGTCATCAACTATTTCTTTTTAATTAAAATATATTCTTTTAATTTCTGTTTTGTAATATTATTAACACAACACTAGTGAGGAATGGAGATTGAAAATTTTGTTCCAATATCGTGGAATGGTAGTGGAATTATAGATTAGCTCTGGTAATGGAATGGTAATGGCGTTTTTACCCGTGGTAAAGGAAAGGTAGTGTTTTTTGTTTGATTTTTCAATAACAAATTTGTGTTTATCAAAAATCTTTTCAAACCTCATTTCAGTTAATTCGTATGCAAAATTTTAGAAACTAAAATTATTCTTTATAATTTTTACATAATCTACATTAATAGTTGTTATCTATTCTAAATAAATCTATCTATTTATAATTGATGATAACATTCCCTTTTGATTCAAACTGAGTTCCAGGCAAAGAAAATTTTTAATAGTGTAACGGTAATGAGTGGAATTGAAAAACTATCGGTAATAAAACCTTAATGGAGTTAATGGCCCACTTACAGTTTACAGTACTGCTTTATTCTTTAATCTAATTTTATATTTTGTATATCTTTTATTTAAGTTAATTTTCTACCAATTATTTTTAAATTAACTTATTTAGAAAAGTTTTCAAATCTAGAATTTTTGTGCGCTAATTAAAATTATTTATTTCATTTTATTTTGTAATATTGCTGAGTGATGAAATTATTTATTGCATTACTATTTATGTTAACGTTTTATTGTAAAACAAACTCATTTAACATGTATAACAAACTTACTTAAACTATTCTGTCTCTAAAAAACGGGAAATCTAGTATAACTTTGTGATATAATAATTGGTATTTAATAACTTGCCATTAATTAATGTCTTTCAATAAGAATTTAAAATAGTTTAGTTTCTTCAAAATAAATATTATACTTATTATACTATTAATGCCACAAAAAATTGTTGCTTAGGTTTTGATTGCGTTTGAAAAAGTAAGAATTTTTATTATTGGCCTTATTTAGATCTCAGATAATTTTGTTCATAAACTTGGTAAACAGCGGTGTCATGTGGAATATTTACTTACATTAATCTTTTTTTTTTGTTATCATATAATGCGATAAATTGTAATAAATCTTAACCCTTAAAGCAAATTAGCTCATGTTTAATGGGGTTTACAATTTTATACCTTACTTGAAGCGGAGGAAACGGAAAACTAGTTTTTTTTAATTATTCAATGATAAACATTAAACTACTTTATAATTACCGTCTTCCTTATTTTTCTGGACTTCGAATATTAATCCAATTAAAAGTCCAATTGACAGTAAAGTTAAAAATAATACGATTATTAAAAGCACTTTTTCTAGTCTCGAGCGTCTGTACCATAGACTAGTTTTATGATCTGCATTACTGCCCAAATAAAAGGAAAAAGTGTTAAATGTCAACAAAATTTATGGGAGGAATTATAATGATAAGATTTGATGTATGCAGAATAATGTATAATTCTATATCGTTAAATGTTACCAAACTGAAAATAGTTCTTACAAACTCAAAAAAATGATTACTTTTGAAATCTTACTTGAATAATAAAATTTATGAAAAATGAAATAATGATAATTTTTCAAAAGAATTTCTTACATAAAGTTTGTAGAATTAAAAATTTAAACTGAAAATAAATATATTTTTTGAACTTATTCGAGAATTCATTTAAAAATTAATTCTTGAGTTAAAGTTTAACCGTTTAAATTAAAAAGTTTACGATTAATTTTATAGATTAATTCATGTACATTAGTCTATAAGTTTATTCCTTCACATCAATGTCTTTTCTAATTATGCACAAAAGTTTAAAGTTAAGATTTATAAACTCTTAACCGGTTAATAACAATTTACTATTTACTCTCTGCGTTCATTATTTTATACTTAAATTTAAACATATATTAAGCCAATAGATTTTTCAAAGTTTATATATTTTTTAAAAAGAAAATAAATTGTTTAGGTATGCTTCTTTTAAAATTAATTTGCATAATTATTTCAAAACATTGTACACTTTGCCAATGTTTAAAAATTATTTCTCAGCATAGCACGGAGTATAACGCGCTTATTTTATCAAATGAAAAGCATTTTTAAAGAATAATCATATTGTAAATGTAATCTAAAGAAAGGTTTAAATTTTTTAAACTTTAATTATACTAAAAATAAATCGATGATTAGCATACTATTGATGAACCAGAATGTTTAGGAAGAAGATAAATACTAGGATACACTAGTCCAGAAGTTTTAAAAATTTCTCTTTAAACATATGAGATTATAATAGAAAATATATATAGAATAATTTTGTTTAATATTCAAAGATTTACCTTTGAAATTTGAATAAAATTATATTTAAAAATATAGATGCGCTTTTAATACTCCGTACTTTGAGTTACCAAAGAATATTTTTGTTATCAAACGTCAATCACTTACTCCGATGTGATATAAGTCCGGCTATTATTTATTGAATAAGACATAGTTCGCACACTATACGCAAATTTTCGATTGTTTAAAAACTTTACAGATTTACATCAAAAAAAATTTTTAAAAGTTTTATCAAAAATAACAAAATGATCAAATAATTTAATAACTAAATCGCGTCTTTTGATGTAATGTGACTTGAGTTAAAAAATCACAATTATCAGCAATATTTTACGTTACGGCAATTAGTATAATAAAAATATTTATGACACCACAAAACCATTATATTTTTTGAGTCATATTTTTATGATAAGAGAGAGCGTAAAAAAATTATCCACAAACTATTCTGAAGGATAATAAAAACAATGTAAACTAAGAATCACAGCTTAGCTTGAGCTTTCAATGAGACTTTGCTAACAAGACGTGAATTATCATCTGACTTATCAAATAAATATCGATGAAAAAGAAAAAAATTGAGACAAGAAAATTAATTTATTTTTGAATCAAAATCACTTTTACTTCTCACATAAATTTATTAAAAAACATTGATTTTTATTTATTAGCGCGGAAGATGAATAACACAACACTTTAATAAATCATTTAAGTTTAAATTGCATAAATTTAAATTTTCCAAAAATCGACGAAACAGTAAACTAAAAAACAGCTCTTACGGCTAATAAGCTGGTAAGTAAGCATATTACGAATTCATCTAAATAGTTTTGGCACAAGTAAGCAATAGCACAAGATTGTGGCTCATATTGATACTTAAATTATGCAATAATAAATTATTTAATAATAATAATAAATTAAACTATCCGTACCAATTTCTGGATTTCTCGTTATCTTTCATTTTTAACAATTTTATGTATTTAAGTTAGATTTCTTATTGTTTTTGTTTATGGCAAGATAAATAACACAATTAATTGTTGCCTAAGATTAAAAAAAAGTAAACTGGACTGTTATATAAAATTTCAAGGTTTGTTTTATAAAAAATTTATCTTTTTCGCAATATTGAAGATAAACAACAGTTCGTTCAATTTAACTTTAATGGCATTCTAATAATTATAATTTGTGATCGGTATTGAAAATATTATGATGATCATGACTGACGCCTTGAATATCTTATCTGAACTGTAGGCTGAGAACCTATAACCTCTTGAAAATATTACTTGGATTTTATATCAGTTTTAAAATATAAAATAAATAAAGCGTTTCTGTTGCAAAAGAAATCGATTTTTTGTCTCGTTAAAGGTCATTCTTTTTATCTTTGCGGTATATGACCTTTTGACTTTCAAATACTTTAAATTCATTTATTAAAAACGATATCGTTGTAAACTAGTTATATCTTATGGCAATGAAAAAATTTACGTATATATTTAAGGTAACGTTATAATACACATTAAAATAATAAACTATAAAATATTTCAATACAACTTAATTTGTACAAGTTATACAATGTACAGTACAACGATAGCCAGCAGGTTACACGATAAAAAATTAATTAATTTGTTTAAAAGTTCTTCGGCTTAGTTTTTGGTTTTATAAAAGTAAAAAACTTATAGAAAGCGTTGGTTAACTCTAGCTTTTGATATATAATCATAGTTAAATTGTTGCGACTTTCCAGATCATTAAATCATTTTTATATAGATAGTAGCCTTCCCATAATGTGTAATAAATAGAGAGTCAAAATAATAGTATTTATAGCATTTTTATTTCATAAATTATAAGAAAATAATTGTTATATGTGCACCAATCACATAGTTTTGAGTCATTTTAGCTCTATTTATAAATGCTATTAACTGGTACTTTTAATGCAAAAATGCTATAAAAGCTATAAATGCTATAAATGCTAATAAAATGCTATTTTCCTCTAAACCAAAATTGTCGTTTAAATCTGATTAGTTTTTGTTACCCCTTCCAAAAAATTATTTTCCAATACCACCAAATATAAATGATAATTTTTTTCAAAAAAATAATTATATTTCATTAAAAAATAAACTAAGGAATATTAAGAAAAGACTTATACTTTAACCTTTAAGCAATTTTTAAAAATATAAATGCTAATTTAAAGCGCTATTTTTGTATGTTATAAATGCTATTATTTTGACTCTCTAGTAATAAAGTGTATAAATCTACAAAAATAAAAAAATTTAAATGAGAGAGAGAGAGAGAAACACGAACAAGTATTATTTATAAAATAATTTATGTGGAGTAAACATAAATTCTGTGATGATAAGGCATACTCTACTATAAATTTTTAATTGTTGCTCATTATTAGGTGTAAATGGAAAGGATATAAACTAATGTACTATTTATTAATGTAAAAGTAAAATAGTAAAATTAACTACCTCTAATGTACATTACTAGCATACAGTATTTCCCAAGGTCTTGTTCGTTTCTACGTTCTTAGTAGTATTTCCCAATGTCAATATAAAAGTGCACGATCACAAATAAACAAGAGTGGGCACAAAAATTTAACCAAACAGTTTTCCATAGATTTCTATTTAAATTTTAGTTGCATAGGTAAATTATGCTGCATGTAGAATTACTATGCGTTTTAACTTAATTTTGATTGGAAATAATATTAAATATCAACAAAATTAATGAAAGTTGATTTAGTGACGAATGACAAATTATCTGGATTAAATATTCATCAACGAATATAATTGTCATTAGTTCCTTATGAATTACATTAATGACTTATGATTTCCCTATTACTGGAAAAGGGCCTGTCTTTAATTAAAAAACATTTCTGCAATTTTGGTGACGTAAAACCTTGAAACGTAAAATTGTAAAATCAATATTAACATTAATTTAAATCTAAACAAGACTTATTTGAATAAAATAAAATTTTTGTGACGTAAACGTATCTTAAATAAAAAATTTTAAACCAAATGAACAAAATTAACTACTATTTCAAAACGTAAATCTTTTTTATTTATCTATGTAAACAAAACTACACATATATATTTTAGGTTATGTAAGAAATGATTAAATACGATTATTGTGAAAGCAATAAATTGTTTACACTTACAAAATATTTAAAAACAAAAATTTGCTATTTATTTAGCAGAGCTAAAGCAAAGTGTTTTCATATTAATAAAAAATTCCTTTATTTTCAAAATAAGTTTGTTTCAGGTCATAAGACTAAATTATATGACGTATTAAAATATAAGCAGAACTATTTACTTAATGACTAAAGTAATAAATAACAATCAAAACAAGAGTTTAGTACTTAAGTGTGGCAATAGATTCTCAAAAAAAATTATAATGTTATAGAATAGCTTTTGTTAAACATTAAATAAACTCATAATAATTGAATAAAAATAATTAATTCAATCCACTAATTTTTCAAAAGCATTGACTACATTTTTGAGACTATCAGTAGATTGTATTCTTTCAGACGCTTTTTTCAATTTATCTATGAGCTGATTATTATTCAACAAACTCTCGATGGCATCAAATAATTGGCTTTCAGTAAATGAAATATTATTAAGCCGAATACCATAACCAGTTTCATCAATTCTCTGCGCATTATCCAACTGATCAAAAAATATAGGCATTATAATCATAGGTTTACCAAAATAGAATGTTTCGGTAATACTGTTATTCCCGCCATGTGTTATCACCAAATCGACGAGTGGGAGAATATCGACTTGTGGTAAATACCTGTCACCCCACATATTGTCAGCCAATTCAAATTGTTGGTGAAGTTCTCCTTTTGATATTATAAATCTATGCTTGGAATGTGATAGCTTTGAAACTAATCGTTTCATTAAGTTGATATCCCTTGACGCCAATGTTCCCATTGATACATATATTAGTTTTCCTGACTTATTCCGCAGTTGTTCAGGAATTTCAAAACTACTTTGAGGCGCATACCTCCTGAAATAATCGAATCGCATATAATTTGATGGTAAATTAATATTGTAATCAATTTCTTCGGGAAAAGCATAAATATTAAGATATGGCGAGGGTTTGATGAATTTACAATCAGGCAATGATTCGACCCCTTTCGACATAACCCATTGGTTAAACCGATGCCATACATCAATGGTGGAGTCATTTAATTTTTGGCGAAACTCTAACCACTCATTTTTATTACCATTTACTGATAATCCTTGATATTAAATTAACAAATAGTATGTTAAATAAAATTAATAATTATTAGGCAATAAAGTTTAGGTGTACCTGAAAATGTTGGTGGTAATGAGTGATCATCGAACATAAATAGAGGATTTTGTGTGCACAACCGAACCCATGGTTTGCCGTAATTAATTAAAAAAGGTCGACAACTGATTTCAGTGCTAACAATAATATCTGGTTTCCATTTGCTAACAATTTCACTCATAATCACTTCATCCTTAATAGCCCTCAAAGCGGATCTTTCGTATAATTTTTTAAAAAATGTTATTTTATCAACAGAACCCAAATTGCTTAGATATTTTTTAAAATTCTGTTTCATTTGCTCGTTTATCTCAGTTTGATAGATTTCTTCGTCGAACCCGCGCGCAACAAATTTTCCCTTAAGAACGGTTTCGACGGCGAATACAATTCGATGGCCACTGTCTCGCAGCAGCTCTGCCACTCCGATGCACGGATTCACGTGACCAACAATTGAAAGCGGAATAAATAATATTGTTAACCTTTTCTTCATATCGCCGTTTTAATCAAAAGTTATATAATAACCAAAATTCTAAAAAATTTAACTATTTATTTTTTCGATCACAATTTTTTGTTTAATTAAAAAAATAATTAAATAACATGAAGTTCAAAAAAGTGAATTAAAAGCAAAATAAATGTAAAGTAATTACTTTTGTTTTTATACTGTATTTTCACATAACTATACTATGAATTTCTACAGTCACGTCATTATTTAGGTCATACATTTATTTCACTATCATGAAACAAATAATTTGTTTAGTGGTCCAATTACACTACTACTTCGTCCCGCAGATCAATTTTCCCGTTCCTTACTGTTACCATTCACTTCGCTCTCAACGGAATTCCATCAGAATAAATTCTCTTCAGTTAATAATGATTTTTCTAAGGTAAAAGAATGTTTAACGTTAAGTAGAATTCGTGGAATTACTTTTAAAACTTAATAAAATTAAAACATAAAAATCCAACACTAAAATACATAAATTAATTACAATTCAAGGAATAGATACAAAGGTATCATTAGGATTTTTGGATACTAACCAATATTTTTTAATTATTACAATTCTAATGACCACACAATGATCCTAATTCAACAATTTTTTGATTATTTTATTAAAATATAATAATTTAATCATATAGCGGTAATGGTGACAATTATTAACTTAATGATATTTGTTTAAAATTTAAATTACAGAAATTTAAAAATTTTTACGCCAATTTACGTAAAATTACGAAAAATTATACTTTAAAAAAGATTTTGACGCAAATTTCTCGTCCTTAGGTTAGTGCATACGTCCTTAAAAACTATATTAGTTTGTGAAATCAAAATTGCAGATGCAAATCCCTTCAGTAATATTAGAAATCTGTAAAAATCTCTTTATTTATTAAAATACAAATGCTATTGCACAGACGGACGTATATGATAAAAATCATAAGCTCGAAGTTTGCGTCATAAAGTAAGCAATAAGCATAACTAGTAATGATGGTTTAGAGCCTGAGAGCCTCTGGAGCCTGAACCTAAGCCTGAACCTCAGGCTCGGAGCCGAGCTCAGGTTCTTAATTTTGGATGAGGCTCGGGTTTGAGGTTCTTACTTTTTGGAGCCTGATCCCAAGATTCGAGGCTCAGGTTCTGCTTACAAGAGCCTGGAGCTTATGTAGAAAGGCTCTAACTTTTAAAATAAGTAATAATAATATTTCTAACGAATATTTTACGATTTAATTTCACTCATTTTAATAAAACTTCAATTTTATAATTATTCGCGAAATAAAAATTACAATGATCAAATATACCACATTAAAATAAAAAATGTTAAGTAAAATGTCATTCGAAAATGTCGTAAAATTTTTTTATTACTCTTCTGTGGTGCAATATATATAGGGGTTCGGTTATAGGCTCGGGCTCCAGGTAATAGGCTCAGGTTCGGGTTTAGGTTCTAATTTTATTTAAGGCTCGACGTTCAGGTTCTTAAAGGGAGGCTCAGGCTTAGGCTCAGGTTCCAGCTAGAGCCTCTGGAACCCGAGCCTCATCATCACTAAAGGAATTAAAATATTAAAACGATGAATATCTATAAGTTTTACAAATTAATGCTGCATAACTCAGTCAGTATACGCTTCAATCATCATATTACGGTAGTTTAAAGTTGGTACTATAAACCAATAGTCATGGTTTGTAATTGAAGGAAAATTGCAATTGAAAAGTTTGAAATAACACAAGTAATTTGTAAAACTTATAGATATTCATCGTTTTAATATTTTAATTCCTTTTAAAAATTTTTAAGCATTACAGAACATATTTAATGTAATTAATATATAAAAATTACTTAATATTTAAAACGTCTTTGGAAATAAGCATTTGTAATTAATTTGTATGTTATGCCTTGTTATGTAATTGCTCTTCACATCTCTTGTTGGATGAAATTTCTCATATTCCAATTCTACGGGACTCATTATGGAACTCTACTATTAAAAATATATAACATGCGTTACTAACAATTTTTAATTTATCATATTTTATGTGTATTTTTACTATTTTGAGTATAATTTATCTGTTATTATAATCTTTCTGATAAAATTTATATTGAGGAAAATTCCGATTCATTATAAAACTAAGGCATGCCCAGAATCTGCTTAAGAAAATATTAAACAACTAACCATTGTTATGTTAGCTATATATGCGCAGTCTCCCAGTCTCCGAGGGTTTAAGGGGTACACTTTCAGAAATTTTAAAAATTTTTCCTGAAGCTTAAATCATGTGGCTTACTGAAATTTTGACCAAAATTTTTTGAAAAACTTAAGTTTTTTTTCATGAACTTTCAAAATTTTGAGTAGAGGTGGCAATTCTAGTTTGGGGGTTATTCTCTCCCATAGCAGTCTATGGGTATCCTTTGAATGTACTCAGGCTTACAACAAATAAGTAGAGAATACAGATTCTAAAAATTCTTTTATTAATTAACAAATCTACAATTAACACAATAAATTATGATAAAATTGTTATAAAATAAGCAATTTATGGCCCATTTAATGTCCCTTGAAATCCTGAATTTTATTATTCCAGAACTTATTGAAAAATTTAAATAGTTAAGTCATTTGAATAAATTATAATTTATCTGGTCTACACAACTATAATGTAAAAAAACGCTGCCTGTTCACGTGATGAGAAACACAGAAGCACTCATTAACACATCAAAGTCAAAATAGAGCAAGAAATTTTCATTGTTAAGCATGTTTTTCGAAAAACTAAATGATTATTTGTATGATGAAAAGTTATAATAACTCTATATGTTATTTAAACAAAAAAACATAAATCGGATTATATTAAAGCAAAATAATGTACCATTTAACAGAAGTTGTTTTGTTATTCGAAACACATCTGTTTTATTAAAAATATTCCATCACAAGTAGATTTAAATGATATGCAAGAAATAATATTGAATTCGAATTTTTGTATCTATAAATTAAACATTAGAGTAAAGTTGCGGTTAAAATATCATTTTTAAAATTAGTATTATTCGCTGTGGTATAATCAATCGCTCCTTGTAATGTCTTTCTCAATAATGATAAAGCAACATTATTTAACACGATAAACTCTATTGTGGCCGAGATAATAACTTGATAAATACTTGGTTAACAATACAATGATTATATATGTATAAACAAGCTCGAAACGGTCATAATATCTGACTTTGCAAAGTTAGTTTTAGTTAGTATATGGTTTCTAGCTGAGTCCGTTCGCTCGCTAACCATTTCAATATTTTGTGTTCAATACTATACCAGCTCCATTAGCGGCAGATGCCACTTAAG